>VMRN01000228.1:148901-211401 GCA_010277015.1 Poeciliopsis turrubarensis
CCAGAGTGATGGATATACAACTGCCAGCGGAGAACATGGCTTTCAGTCCAACCTTAAAATAGCTGCGGTTGAGGAGTTGAATGAAATCGCACAATAAAGCGTTTTATTGAGGAAAGCGCTGCAGCCTTTTCTCTCACATCTGAGAACCTCCATGCTCAGCAGAAACACTTTTCAAAACGCTTTACTGAATGAAAACAACCCTGCAAACCGCCATACTGGTAAAATGAAACTTAAATATAAAAGGTTAAGACGATGAAAAGCATTTTGAAAAGCATTAGTTCTAAAATGACATGGAGATCAGAGATAACAAACGCAAAAATGGTGGTGGGTGGGGGGGCGTCATGTAGGGCGTTGTTACGACAATCTTACAACATCCTGCAGTGTTTGGTGGGGGACTTGGTGCCATGTTGTCAACACTGTCTATTTTCTCCGCCTGTGGGGTTTTCCCTACCTGTTGAATGTGTCAGGCAGCCAATCAGAAACCGCGCTGGCGTAAGAACGGAGGGAATCCCAAACAGTTGACATGGCAACTGATAATCTGGTGGACATGGGCGGTGACATGTGGAAATGTTTATTACTATATCTAAAGGTCATTTTTATATATGTTTATTATATGTTATGTTTATTCAGTTAAAAAAGTCCAGCAGCGATTCTTACAAGTTCTGCTGACAGCCAAGTTATTGCCACTTCCAGCTTTGTGGTGAAGTATTGGCTAAGACTTCCTGTCGGCTTCTGAACATGTCATACGATTGTCAAGAATTAGTGGATACTATTTCAAACTTCTACAGCTGGGGGGACCAGAAGCCACCCAGTAATCTTCAGCGTCTCCTCTCGATGGGCGGGGCTTCAGTGATGTCATTAATGTAACACACTGATGTGTGCAGCAGTGTTTGCTGATGATGCACAAAAAAATCTGGGGCAGATCTTTGGAGGATGTGTCACGGGGATGTTTCTGGGTTGTTGCTAGGTAACCAAAGATTTAGTTAGTTGATACCACTCACTTTGATTTGCTGGCTGTGAGAGGTTGAGCTGCTAAAACTTTTCCATTGCCTGAATCTCCCACAAAGCTGTGTGGTTCTGGATCGGACTTCCGTGACTATTTTATCCATCGAATATTCTATTTGATGTATTATCTACTGATATGTCTGTCGTGATATATACTGTTATTGATTTACTGTCCAGCCCTATTAACCTCCAGCACAGAGCTTGCTCAGCTTTGGCAGCAGGTAACTCTGAGTGGGTCTGTTCGCTCGGCCAGAAGGGCACGCTCCTACTATCCAAGGAAAACTTCAAGGGCAGACAGAAATTCTGCAGGAGGTACTGATCCAAGTCCTTTGGGGGCATCTGGGAAATCATTTGTCCAGAGAACAAAAGGTCTTCAGTGAATTCAGTATTATGCAAACATAAAATATCCTGATACAATACATGTGGGATTGTTTGTCATCCAAAAGAGTGGGCCTCCTCACGATTCAGCCCAAACGCTCTGCCACGAACAAAGAGTGGGATCGAAACGCCTCCAGCTTCTCGCAACAATTCAGAGACATTTTACTCTTGATCTGTGGACTTTGCAGATTGATGGAGCTCCGCGTCCCAAACCTGAACTAAACAAATCACCCAGATATCAGCTCACAGAACCGTGACGCCGATCTTTGCGGTTCAGTGAGAAATATGATAAACCTCGCCGCATATTTGCTCAATTGAAGAAATTACATAAAAATACTATTTCTACAAATTTTAAAGGGACACTTTGGGATTTTTCCTGAGTACCAGCAAGGCAGAGCAAAAGTACATTTTGGGGCTTTTCCAGAGT
Source organism: Poeciliopsis turrubarensis (assembly GCA_010277015.1). NCBI lineage: Eukaryota > Metazoa > Chordata > Actinopteri > Cyprinodontiformes > Poeciliidae > Poeciliopsis > Poeciliopsis turrubarensis. The sequence goes on from VMRN01000228.1 coordinate 150,712, forward strand.
TTCTTTTTTCCACAGAAGGTCATTTGAAATTGAAGGATTTTATATTTGTGTACCTGACTGAGAAAATGAAGCTAGCGTGAAAAGTGTTTGTGGAAACTTTGAAGAGGTTTGTTGCATGCATTTGAAGACAGTCTTAAAAGTATCTCTCAATGAGAAAAACACTCACTGCATACACCTCAATGCACAAACACAGGTCAGTGTGTGGTTGAGCTTCTCCTCTGCAGTTCTAGCTGTCTTATCACTTCAGTAATAAGCCTTCATAGGGTTTGAAAGCCTACGTCTCATTAAACTTTGACAGAACTAAAGCCATTGAATTATCAAGAAACTATTTCTGGCCTCTTAAAGTCGTAGGCATGGCGTTCTTTTCGTCTTCCGATGTCAGTCTGAATCCCTCCTAGCAGGATTTTACCCAACTTCCCACAACCTTTCTCCCATTTTGAACATAAAATCCTAATGAGGAGACAAAAGCATGCATTGTTTCAGAGCAGCTGCTGGCAGTGGCGGGTCTTAATCATAACAAACAGAGGCCAGAAACTGTTTATGATCTGTGGCTGCTTTAAATCAATATCAGAAAGGAGCTGCTGTGGGGCAGCACTGGTTGCAGAAGAAGTACAGCAGAAACCACACATTTCCATAAATGTAAAAAAAAAACAAAAAACGACAGAGATCTTTTCCCCCCTCACTGTATGACAACATTAATCCAGACTAAACCTTTCCTGCTTTGAGTCAGTTAGGATTAACAAGACAATTTGTCACAGAAAGGTTTTTAGGGATTTGTTTTTCCACCTCTGCTTCTTTAAATTCAGATGCATAATAACATTCGTTGTCCCATTTATGGCGACTCTTCAACTTCCCGGTTGATGTCTTAAGATAGTCCGTAATATTTCTACGCATTATCCGTCCCTCGTGATGATGCGTATTTTTTGTGAAGCGCACCAGTCCCTCCTGCAGCAACGTCTCCTCTGAATCATGCTGCCACACTGAGCTTCACGGCTGCTGCTCTTCTTTCACATGATGTCAGTCAAGACGGCGTGTCTTTGAGCTGCTTCCATTACAATACAACCACAGATGCATTCAATAATAACACAACTATTTTATTGCTAGGTTTTTCTAGATCGTCAAGGAAACGGCCCAAAAAACAAGCACTTAAAAACAAGATGTACAAACAGAACACAGCTAAAATTTGTCATTTAACCTATCAGATTGACATAATCTTCTGGATCTAAACAAATTGTTTTAATGCGCCATAAATTTAGAGCATGCAACCCCAAGTCTTTTAAGAAAGCAAAAAAAAAAACAAAAAAAAAAAACCCGTTTTCTCTCATTGTTATTTCTCTCATCTTTATGGTTTTCAGCAGAGACATATTTTGGTAATCCTGATTGATGCAAATGGTTTCTCGGAGGAACCATTTTTCACAGAGGAAAAAAATGGTTTCTTCTTGTAAACTTATGTTAATATCTTGTTTCAACTGTGCTCATCACAGTTTGCATACAGTAATTAGAGGTCATAAATTTCAGGGAACCATCAGCCAGTGTTTCTCCAGCAGGATTCAAAGTAAACGGCCTGATCCGGAGTCTGCATGGAAACTGAAGACTCAATAAATCTGCGGCAAAGAGAAGAGAAAACAAACGGATAGATTTTCAAAGATTATTCTCATAATATCACGATTCCAAGTGAGCAGTTGGGGGCAAATCTGGTTCTTTACTAGAACTTACAAAAAAAAAATTACTTTACAAACTTCTGAAAGGCGCCAGTGAGATTTCATCAACATAAGTAGAAAAACAACTTTTTTGCTGTCATTTTAAGATGATCAAAATCTGTTTAACCTTTGTGTTGTCTTGTGGGTTAAAAGTGACCCATTACCATGTTTAGCTGTAGAAAAAAATACCCTAAACTATCTTTTTCCGAACTGTAGTTCTGGAGTGTCATTGATGAATATGATGAACCATTGACCCATGGTTCATCATATTCATCATGGCCCACACTTTGGTACAAATAGTACACAAAGGCTTTTACGTCAGACCAGTGTGTGTCTGTTTCTGTTAAAGCTTGTTCTGTCTCCTCTGCCTCCAGTGAGTCGAGTCTTGGATTTCCTGAACAAGCCATCAAATGGCTCCCATCCTCTATTTCCACAAATGTCCGGACTCACTCAGGTATCCAGTGAGGCTGTTCCAAACAATGAAGACTCTGACCTCCTCTCTGAGACGATCCGCTTTCTCAATGGAACCCATGAGGTACAGAGGAGACTTTAGTCACCTGATAATTCAGCCAGTCTGTCATTCCAGCCGTTGTCTCTCCTTTTCTATCAGTTGTAGTAGATGTGCAGTAACAATTCTATAATTGCTATTTCTACTGTAATTGAAAGTAGGTTGAGTGAATCAGTTAACCGAGAAAGTAGTAGGCCTTGACCTTGTCAAGTTAAGACATTCTGTGTTCATAAAACTGTTTTTTTTTTTATTTATTTATAAGCTGGTGCAGTCTGCTGGTTTGGTTCTGATTGTTTTCTACATAATAAAATGAGTAGAACTCCACTAGTTGACTTTTGTTGAACCAGGAGTGGCTTCAGCCAGACTTCTGGGAGAACTAGACTCCAAAATGTGTCAGCCTCAGTTATGGCTGTAAAAAGACAAAAAAAACAAAACAAAACCATGCAAGGTCATCTGCTGGACAAATGACCATCAGTTTATAATTTGAAGCTTTAAAGTCTTCGTTCCCATTCAGCAAGATAGAAGAAGAATTATTCACACGTGACTCTTTGACTCCTGTTAGGGTCTGTCAGTGATGTCAGACCAATATTCTTCATGAACTTCTACATTTGCTTCTGTCCATCCAGATGTCATTCACCCCAAAACCTCCACAAGAAGCCAGAGGGGATCAGTTTGACATGGCTTCTCCTGTTGACGTTGGGGAGGTGGACATTGGAGACAAACATGATCTAAGTGTGCGTCCTTCAGACCACAGTGTTTTACAGAGTCACCCAGACAAGACCAGCGATTTGGCCACTCCTCCTCCAGATAGAGCCCAACAGGGTGTTACTGTTCCAGTCCTTGATGACAAACTCGCCCCCAAAGTCTTCGTAGACCAACAGATCACTGCAACTCAAGGGCCAGAAAAAGCAGCAGCAGCAGCCACCACCTCTTCCTCTACAGTCTCATCAATAACATCTACAACGCTGCCAGGTCCTGTTGTCCATACTGTTTCCCAGACCGGCCCTCACATCGTCCATGAAGGCACAGCAGACAATAATGCCGAGGCTTTGCAAGAGCGTTCTGAAGATGGAAATGTTCCCACTCCGGCTTCAATTTTGCCTGGTGTGATGACGGATGAGGCAGAGATAGGAGGGAGAGAACCTCCAACTTTTAGCCCAAGTATAAAGTCCCAGAAACCGTCCACACACACCCAGATAAGCAACTTTGAAGGATCTGCCTCTGGACAGGAGGAGGCCTCGGGGCAAGATGATTACCTTCCAGATATACCCAGCCTTGCCAAGACACCCCCATCAATTCACCCCACCCTTCACACCAAGAAGCCTCTACACGCAACAGTCATAAAAGAAACAGACGGAGTTGCAGAGACTGCTGATGGAGCTCAAGAAACAGGCTCAGGTGCAGAGCAGATGTCTGGAGAGGGTGAGGCCTCTGGGGATCAGGGTGGTCCGGCTGACCTGCCTCCAGGGGTCAGAGCCACTGTTTTACCAGGTGTGGCACCTCTGATTCCTGGACACCAAAGCACAACAGAGACACAGGACACATTCTCCAAAACCAGCAGGGTTACGCATTATTCTGTCACCTTACCGGATCTCAAGAAACATTCTGCTGTCACCAACAAGCCTTCACCTCCAACTTCAGGTCCATCCACCACAAGCTCCACTCTCAGCATGAGGGATAAGCCTGCTCCAACCACAGCAGCCTTTACGCCTGCTGACCAGACAATCCTCTCCACCCCCCAATGGGCTTTAATCCATGACCCTTCAGCTAACGCTCTCCCAAAGGAAGAAACTGTGGACTATGACAGTAAAAGCTCCCCTGTTTTGCTTGAGTCCCGCCCGGAGACCTCTGTACAGAGTGGAATCACAGAGCAGACAGAGGCCAGGTCTGGTTTAGAGCCTTCTGTGGAGCCCAGCCCTGTGAATGTCCAAGGTATAAGGTTTGGACCAATTGAGTACATAACAGAGGCTGGACATCACAGCTCAGCTGACTATTCCATCCTTTCTTTTGAATGTGTGCAGACCTCCTGCCGTGCTCAGTCAACGTCTGTCTGAATGGAGGTTCTTGCTTTGAGAAAGGCCCAGCGAACATCTGCGTCTGTGCACCTGGATTCAGCGGACCGCGCTGTGAAACGGGTACCCAGACACAGAGAGCCGACCACTCGGTCCCCACGCTGAGAGACTGATGATGTGTGATAATAATGCCCTGTGTTGTGTGTCTGCAGATGTAGACGAGTGCAACTCTAATCCGTGTCTGAATGGAGCCACCTGCTTGGACAGGGTCAACTCCTTCACCTGTCTCTGTCTGCCCAGCTACACAGGACAGCTCTGCGAACAAGGTGGAGTACAACCCCGAGACGAGCTTTTTGATGCTGCTGCCTGCTCTGTGTTGGGTCAATAAATGTGAGGTTTATAAGTCCTGGAACTAGAACTTTTTTTTTTTTTTTTTTTTTTTTTGACCTTTGCATTCTACACAATTCCGCGCGATTTTGATCTCACTTCAGTGATCCGTCTGGACTTTCTCCAGTAGAATTTCAAACTGGGCCAATCAGCAAACAAAAGGAGAAGCTGTGAACGATGACGTCAACTCTCTGCGTGTCCTGGAATTGTGTTCTGCTTGTAGTTTGGCAATGGCAGTGGAGGAGGTTAACGAAGTTGTTCATTACGCATTGGCAAAACGTCCAAATGTCAATTAACAACCACTAGTTCAGCTAGGCACTTCTCTCTTCACTGTGCAGCATGGTTGCTCACATCACAGGCAAATTCCAGGAAGCTCATTCGCTCATGCCGTATTAAAAATGTCACAATAGCAATAGGGTTAAATTTTGAATTTAATCAGAGCTTACGCCTGTAGCAAGCCATCGTCTCTCAATAGTGGAGGGTTCAGACCCTCGGTATGAAGCAAAGTGTAGAACAAGAACCTTTACCAGGCTACAAAAGCTGAACAAATGTATGGACTTAACACTGACCGGTGACTGATTTGCTATCCCCCTTTAATAAAACATTCATCTTAATCACAGTACATTTTATCCAGCCACACATTAATCAGAGCACCAAATGTAAATGTTATTTCACAACACTTTTTGTGTTTGGATTGGATGTCTTTTTTCTCTCCGTCTCTATGCTGTACAAAAACAAGTACAGCATGAATGAGGGACAAAAGTTTTGAAGGCTCTAATTGGGACTTTAACTTCCATATTAGAAGGCACTGTACAGTAACATTTCATCATTCCACTGGTGACTTCAAAGAATACATGTATTGAGTCAGTGGGTAAGATATTTGTCTTGCAGTCTGAAAGTTTTGGGTTCGATTCCAGCTTTATGCCACACGCCGATGTGCACATGCACTTAAGTCCAACTTGTCCATCGGTCTGTATGAGCTGTGCACACATTTGTGAGTGCAGCTGGACAATCTCCAGCACCGGGCGTCGGCTCCTCTGCAGATTAGTTTCAGCCTGCCGTCCAATTCTTCTGTCATTACTCAGCCTCCCATCCAGGTTTGGACGAGGTCTCAAGAGGCGTTTGAGATTCTGACTTTCCAGAGCTGACGGCTGGTTTTCAGCCACAAGAGTTATTCTGTATTCAAATGAGCACTGAGTAAATTTAAAAAACAATGATAAGCTTGACTATATTGAACGCTGGACTAATTTCAGGCAGGCCAGTTGCGTTCTTTCTCCGATTTGTGAGCCAGCGTATTATATCTTGAGGGAAAAGGATTGTTCACACAACTTCTAATCTAAAGTGATTTGTGAAACTGCAGGCTAGAAGTTATCTAGCTTTAAAAGCAGAGCTTAAAGTCACTGGATTCACATCTGGGGGAAAGGTGCATGTATTTTTCAAAAGTTAGGCATGTGATCTTTTGAAGCAGATTGTTGTTGTCGGTATCTCAAGATTTGCTTTAACAGAACTAGACTGCGGTCCTGGGACAAAGAAACAACAAGCCTGTTTGAACACACAGCCTGAAATATTTATCCTCATGTAGAAATATACACACCACAATCTTTACTATGTCATTATTTATTCAACAATATTGAAGCTAAAATGTAAAGCGTCTGAAAAACTAATTATTGTAATCTCTGGACTATGGAGGTCATTTGACTTGAAGCCACACCCACTAACTTCTAAAAACAACAAAACTGTCTATCAGTAGGCCACACCTTTCTGTAAGATGTTGTAACACGACATATTTACACATTTTTTTAAAGCTTTTCATGAAATACATACCGGCTGTAACTTGAATACTTACCATAAATACTTGTCCCGGACAGAAAGAAGAAAATGAAAGCCATTGACGGCGGTTTTATCTTCCTCCTGCCGCTTCGCTCTGAAACCACTACAGGTTTCATCTTCAGAGTCGGAAGTGAACAGCCTCACGCTCACTTGTCTCACGCCTGGCTTGTCCGCTCCTCTTCATCACACTGCTGTCCAGCTTTTCAAATCCCGCTGGTAAAAATCATGTATCAGCTGCACATGATGTTCAGATGTTCAGATGTTCAGAGGATGTGGAAAATGAGGCGGCTTATCCGGAGATAATCTTAAACCCCCTAAACCAGAGATAAGTGGAAAATATGTAAAACTTTCAGATTTATGCGCTTTCTTGCAATAACTAAACTATAACAAACCCTAAACTATTGTAACCCTGTGCAAGACTCCTCTTCTTGACTGATGGATCTCATCCATGCAGTCTGTGAAGGTGGGAGTGCTAATTCAACGTGATCCAGCAGAAAACCTGCTTCATCCTGGTGGATGTTGGGTAGACGTCTCACTGAGTGTCCTGCTGTGTTGGCCAGATGTCCATCTCTGCCTCCAGCAGAGGAGCTCAAGTGAAATCTCGTCTTGTCTCATTCTCATGAACCAAACATCACGCAGCATCTTGTCGTCTCGTGAGCTGGGTGTATTGTTGAAGCCCTCATTATTTACACTGCTTCCCGTTTCATTATGAGCCGTGGGGGGAGGAAATCCCCAGCCTCAAACTGTTTGTCTGCACAGTTTATCCTTTTGCAAGATAAATGTGCTGCATGCTGCATGTAGCGTCAGATGAAACTTCTGAATTCCTCCTCATTGCGTCCAGACGGTGGTGGACGCAGCGACAGGGACACAGATGTCCTCTTGTCGAGTTCTCATAGCGGAAAGATCTGGAAGAAAAAAACAAAACAAAACAGATAATTGCTCTATTATTCCAGCAGAAAACTTTTGCAGCTGCTTGGCACCGACTCAGTCCTGCCACATGGTGCCTCCCACCTCGCTTCCTGGACGCAGGAGACAAGGAGGTGTTTTAGGCTGACCTCCCGTGACCCCCGCGCCGCAGCACGTCAGAACGGCACAGCTCGTCTCCCACGGCGTCGAGCAGAGGGCAGCGCTCCAGGCCTCACCTGAGCCTCCAGGTGGCTCACAGAGGAGCCATTAGGACGAGGTGGGCTGACGAAGGCTAATAGCAGCAAGCCTTGACAGCAACTTTCCATTGCGATTTTTATTGGCGTTCACATTATCCTGAAGCCAGTGACACAAAACAGGCTTTGTTTGCTGAGGCCAACAAAGCAGAGCGCTGACTCTGAGATTTGAAGTCATTGTACATGGAGCTAAATGTGCCTGTCTGTGTGTTTGACCTGCACACAACGGGATATTTGTGAGGGTTAATGAAGTCCAACTGTGCGTTACTGAACTCCTTCAGTGAGTTGGGGGGTGAGATGTGTGTGTGTGTGTGTGCGTGCGTGCGTGTGTGCGTGTGTGTGTGTGTGTGTGTGAGTGAGGGTTATTCCCCCAGCTGGACTTCAGCATCGATCTGGCCGCCGCAACAACCGAGTCTGATGAGAAGAAAACAAATGAAAGCTTTTGTGGAACAGCTGGAGGTTATTGTTAAGGCAGCGTGGCTCCAGCTCAACTCCCTCATTTACACAGCCCGACCGAAAAAAGCAAAACAAAGCCGACACACACACGCTCGGTCGGACCCTCCATCTACTGCGCCCGTTCAGGGTGGCGTCCTTGCGCAACGTCTCCACATTCGTGCTCAGCCGGAGTTTAACGTTTCGCCAAAGTTTGGTTTCATTGATGGGTGAGCAGAGCTGATGTTTGACTTTTCCTGTTGCGAAAAAGACAGTTTTTGTAAAAAAAAAAAAAAAAAAATTGTCATTCAGTTCAGCTTATTTATATAGCAGCGAACAATGTTGCCTCCAGGCGTTTTATGAAAAAGTCATTCCAGTTCAACTCCACTGATATTCCAGTTGATCCCAGTCAATAATTCAGAGTTTCAAAAGTTTCTGTCTAAGGAAAGCCATCAGGTTGCACTGAGTCATTGACTTCCAGTGAAGGTTACTTGCATTGTGTGGTTGACTCACTACATTCACTTCCTTTTCGTGACATGATGACATTACTCTGCTTTGAGCCGGTCAGCTGAGGCAACCCTGACTCATAGAAATGGAATGATTACATGGATGATTGTCAATTTGTTCTTAATATTTGTGGCAGAAAAAAAAGAGGGAAAATAAAAACACACATATGGTTCATAATGGTCTTATTCAAAAGCTTGTTGTTTAGCATACATTTACATTTAACTTGTCATTGTATGGATAAGTGAAATATCACATCTCTTTATGTGAGAGAGAAAGAAATGAAATCCCTCTGTTGATGAAATATTTTGTTGCACCTCTTTTATATTTCATATCTTTGATCCTTTTTATTTTATCTTGTGTTGTCAGTCGATTAAAAAAAAAGAAAAGCCGATTAACCTCTATGTAGAGCTGTGATTAATCAGACTAATCACCAATCATGATGATTAGTGATAACTGAAGACGATGACAGGTTCAGCCCCATGATAAACAGGACAGTCTGAACATTTGACAGAATAAAACCTTTTTCATTCATGCAAAGTGAGCAGCGTCCTCTGCTTGTGTTGCAATTCAGCTCAGTTTTCTTGTAAATGCATGAGACTGTAGCCAAGTGGCGAACTGACAAACACAAATAATAATGAAGGAAACCAACCAAATGCAATTCAACATGATGAAACGCATCTAAACTATATGGAGGATCTGTTGAGGATGCCACCACGAGATGAAAGATTCATACTAGAATTATAAGAACTGTGTGTGTTTGTTGCCCTTTGCTAGCAGGGTTCAGCATGCTGTGTTTGTGTGTGTGTGTGTGCAGACACTGAGGTGTGTGGGATCGGCTGGGCCAAGTTTCAGTCCCACTGCTACAAATACTTCAAACACCGGCGGACGTGGGACGCTGCGGAGAGGGAGTGTCGTCTGCACGGCGGCCACCTGACCAGCATCCTGTCGCGGGAGGAGCAGATCTTTGTCAACCGTGAGTCCGTCGCAGGCAGAGCTGCGTTGCTTCTTCCGCTTCACTGACCAGGCCGTCCGTCCGTCTGCAGGTCTGGGCAGTGACTACCAGTGGATCGGCCTGAATGACCGGATGTTTGAGAGAGACTTCAGGTGGACCGACGGGAATCCAATGGTGAGCCGATGATGGGTTCATTGATCAGAGTGGACCGGAGGGAGCACATTTGAAAATTCCAATTTGCTTTTTATTAGCAGTGAAAAAGGGTAGAATGATCAAACAGTTGAAACAAAAATCTTAAAGGGTTTTCATTGAGGGAAATTAACTTTTCTCATGTTGTAATGTGATCCCCTCATCAAAAACATACCTGCAGTGTTGCCTTGATTTTATTTTTATTTTTTTTTATGCATGTTTGAGAAATCTTGTACATGTTTGAGAAATCTTTTACCATTCAGCTGAGCAAAACACATGACTGGACCTAGACACACCCAGGAAAACAAAACTCCTCCTTGGAGCTGCAGCTTCCAACCTTCCTCCTCACAGAGCAGTTCCTTCAGACTAGCCTGCAGCAATTAGCAAACACTTAGCAGAACTGCACATCTACTGAATTCTTCATAGGAGCTACAGCTCAGAGCAACGCTGTGAAAACATTGTTGACGGGTTAATAGAGGAGCCATGTTGTAATGACTTCCTGGAGGCGGAGTGTTGGAAAATGTAGGAGTTTCTCAGAGTCAGAGGCCCAATTTCAAAACATTCAATTACAAAGTCAAATTTCTTTTACGTTATATTTGCAACATTTTAATAACAACTGAAGGAAACAAAGTTACTTGACTGCGATATAAAGCCACGCTGTGTGGCTGGTAAATACATAATACTGCCCCGTTAACACTAATATAAATACTCTTCATCATTAGTTGTGCCTTGGGTTTTTTTTTTCTTTTGTTGCAAGACAGCCAGGCAGACTGAGGTTCATTGCATACAGGGAAAGCACATCGTAACAATCAACTGTTCATAGTGCAGCAGGCTGAAGCAATTAGCTGATTCTGTTTCTGACAGGCAGTCAATCTGAATCTAAAACTGATTTTCTGTTCCAGAAATCCAAAGCGCCTGAGGATGTTTAAGTATAGGTGATCAGATATTGTTCAATCTACTGATTACAGCTATAAAACACACACATACACACACACACACACACGCACACATGCCGACAGATCACATGCTGGAGGAACACATAAATTTGTTCTAAATGACTTTTATAAGCAGCTTGCACATTAAGCATCATGTAAACACACGGACTCTGGAGAGATTTTCGTTCTTCAGAGTTCTGCAGATTGCTGCACAGCAACAGTTTAAGAATTTGAACATAAAATGTTCACTTTTTTTTTTTTCCTTTTACTTTTACCTTACCATCAGACAGAGTCGTTCCTCTGCTGAGTTACTGTAAAATATTTGCTGCACAGATGACCCTAGCAGCACCGTGACACACGCAGTCCCTGACGGACCTGCAGACCTGCGTCTATTTGACATGGAACCCGAACACAGCTGCACACGTGTGTGTGCTGCTCGTGTGTGTGTTCTGGGGGAACTGGGCTGCACGTGGGCCAGATTAGTTGATGGGAGCAACAAGGAAAATGTTGTTTTGATGTGTCATCACCGAGGAAGCGGACACACCCAGAGACGTTAAACCTGCAGCTTCACTTCTTCTCACTACCAAGGCCGTCTGAACCAAACCACAGGATCCTCTTTGTTTGGATGTTTACTCCAACCTACATGAGGCTTCAGCTTCTCCACCCCTGATCTCTGGGTTATTTCGCCAGCGCCACCATCTGGTAGCTCAGTGAAATGCATCCAGCTCCTGGTGAGGAAAAAGAAGAGTGAAGTTAGCTGCTGGCGTTTTGCAGCTTCAGTCCTGCATGAGTCTGCAGATGTTAGAGAGCGGTTACTATGAAATAACTTCCAGTTTTCATTTACTCATTGAGCTTCTGGGCATGTTTTGTTCCTGTTTTCTTTCATTCATTTAATCTGGTTGGCAGAATGAGGGAAGAATCAGATGCCGACTTTTTTCCAGTTAGATGGTCCGAAGAAAAATGAGCCTGCGAGAAATTACTGGAAAATAAATAATCGCAACAGCATATTAGGACCAATGGAGGAAAAGAAGAGGAGAAATATATTTTCAACAAAATCTAATAAATTCTTAACTGTAACACTTGGAAATGTCTGAGTTTGAAAAGTTGAGAATTTGCTAGAAAAAAACCCTGAAATTTTTAAATTAATCTCTGAAAATGTCTAGAAAAAAAGCCAGGGAATCTTCAAAAGTCAACATTTTTACATGTTTGGACATTTTACTTATTGATTTCAAACAATAAGCTTGTTTGAAATCAATAAGTAAAATGTCCAAACATGTAAAAATCTTGACTTTTTCCTAAAGACAGGAAAAATAAAAAAAATAAAATAAAACAAGTCGCCAAGCTCACTGCATGCAATTTTCCATCATTTGCTCAAAAAGGAGCAGGTACAAGACGCAAGACGTGAATTTCAAAAGTCCAATCTGAGTGGAACTGAAGTGAAATTTGAGCGTCTGATTATAGTTTGGCTGCACCACTAAAATGAAACATGTTCTGCAGCAATATGACAACTGGAGGCCGAACCAGCCGGACAGCTTCTTCCAGTCGGGGGAGGACTGCGTGGTGATGATCTGGCATGAGGGGGGGCAGTGGAACGACGTGCCCTGCAACTACCACCTGACCTTCACCTGCAAGAAGGGAACAGGTAGGCTCCAACCCGCATGTCAAACCTGTCAGCTCCCTCAGTGTTCAGAACTACTCTGAATGTCTGTCTTTCTGTACTGCCCCCTGCTGTCTGAGCACAGGCACAAAGACTCAAAATTGTAGTTAGTACTTTTGTTCTAGTTTTTAGAGTAAATACCTTACAAACTGACTTACAAAATAGTTTTTCAGGGAGAAATAGGAGCTTGTTTTAAGCCAGTAATTCCCCAATGTTACTACCTCCATTGGCAAGTCATTTTATTTATAACAAGACATTTGTCATAAATAAACAAATGTCTTGTTAATTTACAACAAAGACATTTGAATGACTTGACATTCACCTTTAATGTCAGGTCATTTAACGAGAAATGACCTGTCAGTGGAACAAATACCTTTTCATCGATATTTAGGAATTATTAATGTAAAACAACCTCCTATATCTTACTTTGAAGTTAGTTCTGGTTTATTTTAAGTGAATGAAAATAACACCAGTAATTTGCACTAGAAAATAGTCTCCAAGTCTATTTTATAGAAATAGACTGTTTTGTGTGTGTGTGTGTGTGTGTGTGTGTGTGTGTGCGTGTGCGTGTGTGTGTGCGTGCGGGTGTGTGTGTGTGCGTGCGGGTGTGTGTGTGTGCGTGTGTGTGCGTGTGCGTGCGGGTGTGTGTGTGTGCGTGTGCGTGTGTGTGTGCAAAAACACAAAGTGCAAAAACACAAAAAGAGATTTTGTGTTTTTGCTGTGCAAATAGTAAAACTAAAGTTAGAACATGTAGCATATATTTATAATTTGACAGCAAACTTTATTTTCGCTCTCAGACGCTGCAAGCCTTCCTTGCTTCCAGATATTCCCCCTGATACCAAGATATAAAATATTGATACTTTTGATACCCATGTATCCACAGCTCTGGCATCATGAATGCAGATAGACTGTTAATGCAGCTCATAATGCAGCTCACCATCATGAATGGGAGAATGACTGAACTCCCAGTAGTTCATACTGGTTAATTTTATCTCTCTCCAAATTACATATAAGACTGTTCACCTGTGGCTGTGCCGTCCATTGCTGACGACAGAACGTGTCCGTCGCTCCAGCTGCTCTTTGTTTTTACCCCCCAGTGGCCTGCAGCCAGCCGCCTTTAGTGAAACACGCTGAAGTGTTTGGAGCGAAGAAGCCCCGCTATGAGATCAACTCGCTGGTCCGATATCACTGCAAAAAGGGCTTCATCCAGAGACACACCCCGACCGTCCGCTGCTGCGCCAGCGGCCAGTGGGAAACGCCCAAAATCACCTGCATGAGTCGTAAGTGAGCTCTGAATGGGCCTGAACGCCTGCAGCAATTATCCTGCTGACACTGTTTTTTTTTTTTTTATCTGTCTCTCTCAGCTGCGACCTACCACCAGTCAATGATTGTTGAGCACTACGGCAACCAGAGGGAAGAGCAAAAGAGGAACCACGTCCATAACACCAACGGCCAAGAGAAGGCCAGTCAGACCGAGGAACAGGAGCAGAACTACGGGATCCTGCAGAGCCTCTGGAGCCCCATCCAGGCCCGAGTTCAGCAGCTGTTCCGGCAGAAGAAGCACGCTGACCACAGGGATCAGCCTGGTCACTGAATGAGTTTGAGGTTTTGCTCAAGAGCCGTGACGGCAACACATCAATGCAGACTTGCCTTGTTGGTCCGCAGGCATCGATAGACAGAAGCAGCGTTGTTAGATCGCCTGTCTATTGATGGCTCTCACAAGAACAACATGTGAGATGTGCCAACATGTATTTTCTTAAAAAAAAAACAAAAAAAAAACAATAGGATATTAACTGTAACACTTGGGACTGATTCATTTTTTTCTTAACTCAGCGATTGTCTTAGTTTTTATACAACGTCGCAAAACTTGAGTCATCGACACTCTTTCTTGTTGCTTTAAGTTTCAGAAAATGTGCATGCTGAGAACACTTTGCAGAGGGTTTTGTATGTGGATGAGAGGACTCTCCAGCTCTACCTTTTATAGAGCAAGAAAACACCATTTTTGTAAGCACACCAAGAAACTACCATTTTTGTTATGAGGTTTTGAATATGGTCAATATAAATTACATTACCAGTATCAGAAAGACTGCATAGCATATGAACCACTAATATTCAAAGTGATGGCCAGATGAGGAGCGTTTCAGTCCAATCCAACAGGCAGGTTGAAGTCATTGTACCCAGCATCGTACCCCTGCTGTGTGTCAAGGTTCAATGCACCCAGGCATACAGCAACAATAAAACAGCTTCAGTCACACAACAATAAATGTATGCTGTTGACTTGGCCTCCAAATTCCCCAGATTTCCATAGAACTGAGCATCTGCAGGTTGTGCTGGACAAGTGGACGGATCGTTCTCCACTTCTGGTGGTGCAGAAGTGCTAGTGTGCAGGACATTGCAGGACACCTCTGTGGTCCAGAGGGATCCAACATTCCTCTGGTCGAAGGTGTTCTGTCAGAAAAAGGGGGACGGACAGCATGTCATAATGTTATGCCAGATTGGTGTACGTCATCATTTAAAGGGAGGTATTATGTATTTTCCAGGCACATTCAAGTGACTATGTTGCCTTACGTTTTTATAAAAATGCTCAACATATCAAATATGTCCTAAAAGGAATTTGACTTTTGTGATTTAACGCCTTGAAATTGGGTCTCTGTCTGTTTTAAAAAGAACTCCTACTCTTTCTGAAACTCCGCCTCCAGGAAGTCATCACAACATGGCTCCTCTGTTAATCCTTTTACCACATTTTACCTGCGTTTCGCTGAGATGTAGCCCCTGTTATGAGCTCAGCAGATATCAGTTCTATGTAACAAGTCAATTTTTACATTGAACTGCCCCTTTAGTCATTTTCTTGGACACTTTGGTTTAGACTGGAATAGAATCCCAAATGATTGAACATGGAAGGGCTTTATTATCTTTTGGTGATTCAGATGTGATGTGTGTTTTTTGGCCGTTGGTTCTGTTATCATTTGATGAAGTAATGCGACATAAACTGATCTTATTCTTTGAGGATTAAGGTGCGACTGTGATCGGACTGAGGGTCTGTTAGTCCTGGTTTTATGGCCCAGGAAAAGAACAACATGTGTCTATCTTGTTTTGACTTCGTCTGGAGCTCCAGAGGTTTATGAAGCAGTGGTGCCGGCAGCTGATGGGGCAATTTACCACAAATTACCAGGTGGAGTGCACTAATAACATAAAGTTTGCATGTTCCATAAAGTAATCTTTCTGCATGCCTGGGTGTGGCCATGGAGGGAGCTGTGATGCACACCGGAGAGAGTGTGTTCAAAAACCAACATGTCAGTTAGCTGAGCTGTTGCACTGGTGCCTTATTTAATGCTTATAGAATAAGTTACTCATAAAACACCAAATACTGGATCAGCCAGACACACCCTGTTTGATCCTTTTATACAGTTTTGACTGATTTTTTATTTTTATTTTTTCTTTAAGTCGTGACGGAGCGTTTTGATTTTCGGAAAAATTTGCGGAGAGGTTGTGAGCAGTTGCTATCTTACCTGCACAGAATCAAATGCAGACTGTACATCCACAGGCCAGTTCCAATGCAGATCTAAAACATGTCCAAGATATTAAAAGTAGATCACTTTTCAAATATAAAATTATAATATATGCAGCAAATTTTTTATCTTTTCGTATTCTAATCGCATAGCTGTTTTTATGATTTGTTTTCTCTTTAGAGTTTTTTTTTATGTTGTTGGGGTGAAAATGGGAAATGAACGCACACAAAGGTAAAAATGGATTATTCAAAATTTGCAATGTGTGCTGTTCCGGTTATTCATGAGCTATGTATTATGAAGCCATCTGACTTTAACTTATTACATACTTTTACTATGAATGGACTGTGATTAAGTAAAGGCTGTTGGGCCAGAGGTGATTTATCCTTTATCATCATCATTCTTAATGTTTACAGATTTTTGCCTCTCATTAATATGAATTTGAGACGTTGTTACCATGTAGTCTTTTATGGTGCATTGCTAGTTTTTTTTTTTTTTTTTTCTCGTTTGTTTGTTTGTTTGTCTTTTGATACACACTGTATGTGTTTCGACGTGGTGCAACTCAAAATCAGTGCAACAAATTGACCGTGCAAATTCTTGTAGTTTCTTCCATCATGAGGTTTTTTTTCATCCACATGCTGCACAGCTGGGATCTGTGTCCTGAAGTCTAGAAATAACAGACAGATATAAACCTTTTCATGCTCCTTTTGAAATGTTTTTCTCCATTATGTCGTTACTGTACTTGCTATATCTGTGGTGCAAAAGGCTTATCTTTATGTAATCATTGTTCCATCCATTTTAACTGCGCGACATCTCATTATCGGTGTTTTATTGTATTTTGTGTTTGAAGTTGAAACGTTGTAATAAACTTTTACATCTTTATGAAAAAGCTTCTGGTGGGATTTCTTACTCTTGCTCTACAGTCTGCAGACCTGCTGATGCAGAACCAGATGAATGTGGACGTCATGAAATTAGACCACATGAAGCGTTTCGATGTTTGTTCCAAAAAGCATGAGTGCTGTCTGACGGTGAAAAAGCAGTGAAATCAGGCCGATATTATGCTTATAGTCTCATTTTTCTGTAATTGAAATTGTAAAACAACCCTATGAAGCACTGTCTGCTCTCCGATTCACCGGTACCTATATTGTGCCTATATTTCGGATTTTGTAGAGCTTGGAGTCATTCATTCCTCCAGGCTAAATCAGAAAGTTATTTTGTAGAATCAATAAGTTTATATCTATCGGAAATCAGACTGAGATCTCACAAAATGAAAATACAATGAACACGAGTACAATGTCTGCACACAGGAACTGTTTGAAAATAAAATCTGGTTTTGTTTTAATTTTAGAAATAAATGGCATGTCTGCAAGTATCGTTACTCCTCTCAATAATCAGTGAAATCATTTGTATGCCTTATATTAATCAACATATTTCAATAATTCCTGACCGGCTTTTCACAGGTTTCCTCTGATATGTTGATGATTTTTCTCTGGAAATGAATCTCAGCTTAAACGAAAAAAAGAAAAGAAGTTAAGTTGCAACAATCCGTGTTTTAACAGTTTTGTTTTATTGTGTGATACAAAATTACAATGCCAAAAAAAATGAAGGGGGAAAAAAAAATAAAAGCAAACTAAGCAAGGAGCGAGTCACAGATGACACTATATATTAATGCTTAAAAGAGAAATCAATAAGAACATGATATAAGTGGATTTTCATGTTGGTGTAATCTTTATTTTTTCCATCGTCATTTTGTCAAACTGAGGCTTTCAGATTGAGAAACTCGTGTCAGACTGACGGTTTGTGGAAGATCATCAGTGATTCCCTCAAACAGCAAAACTCAGTCACAGAGGAGCCGCTGTGGGAACACATGAATCATAGTGAACAGGTGAGAACTGTGATGTCTTTTTTTTTTTCTTTTTCAAACTTTACTGCAGCTGAAGTGAAGGAAGCTGATATTGTTTGCTATTTTCAGCTGTTTTTCTTCCGCACAAACTGTGCACGAAGCAGAAAAAACTCATTTCATGAGATAATCACGACAGATGCCTCTGCTACCAGTTGTGGCAGAAATGGTGCGGATAACCTGAGTCCTGGCAGCTGACTTCTCATGTTCTACACAACCAGCCTTCATGAATCCAGAATGAGACTGGATTCATGTGTTTTCATGTGCGTCAACATGAAAACCAAGACGTCCCCGAAGCTGCTCTCATTCGCTTCCTAAAAGCAACCTTTGCTTTGGCAGGAAGCTTGAACTACGGTTACAGAGCCGGCTGTCGGGAGCTCTGTGAATTGGCTCTGTGTTTGGTGGAGGTGTGGCCCCTCCCTGTGGAAACACACGTGCTGCATTACTGCATCACTCAGGAACTGTCCGTCTGCAGACGGCCTGTGTGGAGTCAAACAGCCTCCCTCTGGCCAACATCGTTTTTTGTTTTTTTTTCCCTCTTTGCTGTAAAGCCTGCCTCATTAGTTGTCCTCTGACATGGTGATAGTGGGGACATGCAGAAGGTGTCAGGGATTACGATGCGTTTGGTCAACTTTTTATTTCAAGATCTTAAAGGTTTCCAAACGAACAAAGAAAATCCCCCCAAAAAACATAAACATAGTGAAGCACAGAAAACTACTGATCTGAGCTGAAGCTAAAGCAGCGCGCTTCGAGTCAGCAGAGGAGCATAACGTAACATCTGTACAGCATCAGGTCTTAATAAGGGCTCTGCATGGTCAGGTCAAACCGCCCAAATCAGTAGTTATCATCGCAGTCGTGTGATGAAAATTGAGTCACTTTCTTCTCATCCTCCTGTTGTCTTCCCTTTCTTGCCCCTCTAGTGAACTTCATGCCCCCCTCTCTCCACTCGAAAATATTGTGTGATTGCCCAGAATGTTTGTTCACGTGTACATCAGCCTCAAACACTCAACTTCCAGTTTTTTCGCCCAGAAAACAAAGCTGTCTGTAAAAACGAATGTCCCGAAACCACGTGACTCTGCATCAAGCCTTCAACTGGCCTTCACAAGCGCTTATCAGACCATTGTCTGAGTGACCAACAGTCAGTCCAGACAGTGAGTGAAGGTCACCGCGCAGGTCAACGTTCCCAACAACTAACCAACGTGAGTCAAGATTTTGATGCTGAGCGCATCATGGAGGAAGAGGAAGAGAAGAAGAAGAGAATAAAGTGAAGAAATACCCAGAATATCAATGCTGTTTCCGGATCAATGTTGTTCCTGAGATACATTTTTCACACTGGGAAACAGCAGATCTCTGATCATCGTGTTTCTTCAACATGAGGTCTGTCTCTGTCGACTGTTCTGGAGCCACAGTCTTACTCAGGGCATCACTGTCACTGTTGCCCTGGACGGTCATAAACATCCTGCGGAGGCCAGAGCGTCCTGGCTCCAGCAGTACAAATGACAAGTTTGACTTTGCAGTCAGGCGCTGTGGTTGGGCAGTACGACGGAGTATCAGGGGCCTTATCAGAAAATAAATGTATAGTAAAATTAAGAGAATCAGAGAATTGTAATTGTAATCTTAAAATATGATGACTTTATTCTCGTATTATTTCGACCTTATTCTCACAATATTATGAGAACAATGCTATGGCTATTTATTCTCATAATACTATGGCTTTATTCTCCTAGTTTTATTTTCGTTTTTTTCTTAGCATGGTCCTCATGCTCCGTCACGTGATATGAATTAGGAAACAGAGCTGACGTTGGGCTGTCATAAGACACACCAGCTGTGTAATCATGGAAAAGTAAACTATTCTAAACTACTTTAACAATATTTCAAATGATACATATTTTACAAAACAAAGGTGTAAAAGTCACATTTTGTTCCATATCTGACATACTGTGTGGAAGTGTGGAGTAGTAAATGTAAGACGTATGTAGATTTGATTTTTCTTTTACAGAAGAGAGCTTTCATAAGTGGGAGTGGAGATCCCACAATGCAATGTTTATACACTTAAACGTATTGAAACTTTATGAGTTCAGTAAAATACTTTTAAAATTATGTACAAAGTGAGAAATTAGGAAATAATCACGACGAAGCGATTTGACGCCCAATAAGCCAACGTTTGGTGGTGGATTCTTGGTTTATTTTTTGTGCATTTAGAAGTTGGTAACAATCTGAATATCTCATTTCATTTCCATGTGAATATGGTGCAGACATTATGAGCTTTTATTCCTGTCTGCCTCACTTCACTCGTGATTTATTTTAGTCGGTACAGGAACTCTTCATATTTATGACGGGGTGAAAGAAATAAAACATGAAACTCAATGAAATAACGTTCAGTAATTTGTCTGGGATTCAGCCAGAGACAGTAGCAACACGCCAGCCTTCAGCTTGGTAACCTAAATCTAAATCTGTGGCTGTGAACGCATCATGCCCATATATGGAAGAATCCCTTCCTGCTTTCACTCAGAAATGAAATGTTGTTTGCTCAGCATGCTGGGAGACTGAGAGACACGTCCAACAGGGTCTTTGAGAGCTGAGACAGCATGTCAGAAGCCACTTAACGCCAGCACATCTGCCCCGCTCACACACAGGCCAGAGGTCATCCAGTGCGTGACCTCTGCTGATGATGTGCCATCAACATTTTGTCTCCAAGCGTTTCCTCTTCAATCTCATCCGGCTGTTTTTATTGCCACCTGCCACCCAGGGAGTGGGCTGCACACTTTCAGCACGGATTTAGATTTTATGAACTCTAAACTGTTGATTACAGTGGAAATCCGAATTTATCCGTTGATGGAAAAGGAAAGACATTATTTCTCTTTGTTATGAGCACCGAAAAAAGACTTAAAAAAAAAAAAAACAGCTGTAAAAATGTCAGTCTATTTCTGCTTCAAATGAAGGTTGAAGCAGGTTTAGAGAGGTTTATGTATTTTTGCTGTTTGAACCTTGGATAACATGACAAACATACCTTGAAAGTAACTCAAACCTAAAAGTGATATAAATGAAGCCAAAAAGTCATGAAAAAACCCACAGCAGCTGTCTTGGGATTTTGGTTTGATCTGGTTTGGAGTTTCAGGGGGTTTTGTTTTTGTTTCTATGCATTCTTGCGTTGTCTTCATCTCTCTGCTGCGTCTGGTTCCGCTTTGTGTTTGTCAGTCATTTCTGTCTCAGCTCTCTCCAGATCCTTGCCTCCACCCGAGCTGGTGCTTGTTGCTAAGCAACCACCTGTCCAGCATACATGTTCAAAAAATATGTTTTTGCAGTTAATTGATCAGATATTATTCGTTGATTTGGATAGTTTTTAACCCCTTAATAAATACATTTCATAACTGAATTTTGTACTTAGTTTGTCTTCATCTAAAATTCAAATTTATTTAATGATCTAAATCATGCTAAGTGTGACAAAAAGCAAAAACTCCAAAACAATTCATAATACTTTTTTTACTGCATGTACTGAATGGTTTTTTTGATTATCCTGGAAATGTACTAAACTTAAAAATCTTAAAATGTTTCCTTTACTATTTTAAACCACTGTAGCAACTAACTCAAAGACCCCCACTGCATGGAGCATCAAAAAAGGAAAATCCTTTGAATGAAGTCGTAAAACACAGCGAACGTCATTTCATCCAGTCTACAACTACAGAAACAAACATCTGATGGACACATAAAAGAGTCGTTTTTAACTTTTAGAACAGGCCATGCTAAAAGTATTGAGTCCAAAAGAATACAATGACGAGCATCAACAAGGCCTGTTCTGCTCTTTCAACTTAAACCCACTAACTGTATCAAAAATATCAAAGCATTGACACAAAGTTGAGAGTAAATCTTCTGGAAGCTGCTTAGCTCTGTGCTTCTTATAGCTGAGCCATGCTCTGAAGCCAAACACTGCGACGGCCTGCAGTCCCTGCACCGCTCTAGAAGTGACAGCGACCCCAGCGACCCCAGCGACCCCAGCAACGCTGCTTCTACTCAGGCAAAGCATTTTGGGAGGATAATTGCTGTTTATGTCGTCTGCTATCCTGAATGTCATCTGATCAGTGCAAACACCCCCCCAGCCCACCCTGCTAATACTGCTATATGTTTTATGTAAACCAAGAAGACATTGGCCAGAGAGACAACAACAAACATTTCTACAGTGTATAAAAAATATCAACACAAATACATTTCTAAGTTCATCACATTCCACATACTTAGAAAACACGTTGCTAACAGCTAGATGTTCCTATTTGTTTTTGTCTTTGCTGTTGGTCCAAGTTTGGTCCAATGCATTTGTAGAAAAAAACATGACAAAAAAAAAAAAAAAACAAAGCGGACGGTAGGATGCAGCTCTAGCACCTTGTTGAGAGGGGAGGGGCAGTAAGGAACAGTTTAGCTAACGAGTCCTGCCTAACGAGCTTCACAGAGGCTGAGCTTTCATCTGCTCTTCATGTTGGGACCGAAAACAGGATAAGAGCCCAACGTTTTGGTCCAACTGTGACACATTTAGCTGTTGTCAGTTTTGTTGGCATGTTTTTTTGTTTTTTTTTCTTGTATGACATTTTTGCATCAGCTTTTATATTTCCAAGTCTCACCCACACACGCCAGCCCACCCAACCGATTATTATTGATTAAATAATATCTAATATATATGGAAAATACATTTTAAGGTCCTGAATGATGATGCAACATCTTAAATCTCCCATGAGTGAAAGCATCACTCGTCATTACAATTCTTTTTTCGATGCATTTCAACCCACTGAGTGTTCTTTGATGTTTATGTTTGTGCATGCGTGTGAACTGTGTGTAGGTGTTTGCAGGACGGCCTTCACAGGATTAGTTGTTTTCCTTGTAGCAGTACACGCCGTACAGCTTGTGCTTCTTGTCGGGGAAGCCGTTGAACCTCACAGCGGCCTCCGTGGGACTGCAGCGGCGCCTCGGGTGGTAGATGGGGTAACGGACGCTGGCGTCCGCTAACCAGCCGGCGTCACAGCGGTCGTACTTGTTCAGCTTCCAGGCAGCGAACATTTGGCCGACCTTGGCGATCTGAGCGCCATCTTTTTGACAAGCCCTCACAGCCTCGTCATAGGTGAGCTTGGACGACTGGATCAGGTAGTAGAATTTACCTGGAGGGCAAAGACATAAAGCGAACCAGAACAGCTCAGATTCCCTCTCTCGTATCACTGTTGACGATGACAGTTTTAAAACGTATGTAAAAAAAAAAACTAGCATATTTTTTATGAAAGTTACATACTGCAGTTTAAACAATTCTCTACGAGATGTTGAACCGTAAGGTGAATTGAGGAGAAACCCCCTTCTCGCGCACACGGAGGCAAAGTCTGACCCCTCACCTTTGTGGAAGGAAGTGAAGCAGAACACGTCGTAGTGACTCTTGTCCTTGTCTCTCAGGCCATAGTTGCGAATGCCCGGCACCGTGTTCCTCCCTCCGCAGGGTTCCCTGGGGGTGGTGATGGGGTACTGCACAGAGCCGTCGCTCAGCCAGCCGGCGTTGCACCAGTCCATCCCGCCGCGCCACGCCTCGTACAGCTGGTCGAAGGACGCCACCACGGCATCCTGGTCTCGACACGCCCGCTCGGCATCATAAAAATTCAGGTTGTAGCGGCCCAGGCGGGGGAAGTAGGGGAACACAACACCTGCAGGGAGAGGCCGACAACAGGAAAGCCTTGATGCAATAATTCTGTTGTACATGGGAATCAAAACTAGAATTTGTCCCGTTTTTATTGACCCTGATGAATGACAGGAGATGAAGCACAGCTGCTGCCGGCGTTTTTAGCTTCAGGCTCTGATGGCAGGTGTCCCCAGCTACTCACAAACATAATGAAAATGCTTTGACGCTAATGTACACCATGCTCACATTTGCTGACATTCCTCCCAGCAGTCTTTGACCCTGCAGCTAAATTTAGACAGAACCCATTTATACAATACAACACTGACATTGCCTCCTCCTTCCAAGAGCTCATTGCTTTCCGTTCTAAAAAACTCGACCACCCAATCATTTTACCTTCGAGTTCGAGGGACACCACCACTGTGTCATCCTCCAGACCATCAATCACTTCACATTTGTATCTCCCATAATCGTCCAAAGTGACATCTGTCATCACCAGGGAGGCGTCCATCGGGGACGTGCCTTGCAATTGGACACGTCCTTGGAAAGTCCCGTAACTCCTTTTGTGGTAACCCATGGTGACAAACACGTCCACCTAGAGCACAGTCAAAGAACGAAGGTTGTATTTTCCACATACTTATAAAAAACTTTCAAAATAGAGCGGAACACACAAAGGAATTATTTTCATATTTGAATTGTAATTCCACTGAAGGATTCAATTATTTTCATGTCATTGTTATATTCAAACAATAAATCAGTTTGAACAATGTATATCAAGATAGACACCTTATCAATATTAATAGGTAATATGTCGGATACAATGTTCAATACTTTTCCTGAACTCTGATCCAGAACTGCACAGCATTCTGGGAGATGTAGGCAGAGGAACGTTCTTTAGCTGTTCAGTCTCTCCCGGCCTGCCCTGCTCTAGACACTATAACTGAGAAAATAGAAAACTTGTTCATCTAATTCAGATCAGTTGTTACCTCTTTCAGATAGTCTGAGGTCAGTTTGGTCCACTTGATCCTCATCTTGCGACTGGGTGGCAGTTGCTGCTCTCTCTGGATCAGGCATGGTAATGTTACATTTCCCCCTCGCCTCGTTACGACCTTAGCTTGTTCAGCCATCACATTGAATTTGGGCCCATTTTCTGCAAAACGGAGATTTATTGTAATTACATTGAGTAATATCAATAATTGGTCTTAGTGACATTTAAGACCAAACAGGACAGCAGAAGTGATGTTTGCAGAAGTCCATTTGTCCATTAGGTTAAAGCCAGCACAACCAACATTTTGTAAACATTTAGATGTTTTCATGAACTGTTAGTGGTTTTTCTTTTTCTTTAAAAAAATGATCTAATTGTACTAAAGTATCAGTCAGGAGAAGGGCCGGAGGAAATCCCACAGAACTATCCATTCACCATGGCAAGCTGGTGGGACTCACCAATGACATGAGATAAAAAGCACATTTGAGACATCATCAGTTTCTCCCAAATTAATTCGAGAGATTCCAGATGACAAGTCAACAGCAATGCTGAAGAATCTCTAAGGACAGTTTGTCTCCTGCAGGCGACAACAATCTGATGTACTAAACAAATACAATAAGAAGTCGAGTGGCAAACCAAAAATCTGTTTCTCCAAAAACACAAATAAATAAATCAATTCAAATCCCTAAAATCCCTTTGACCTACCCAAATACATTTGTTAGAATTCCTTTCAACAAATTTCAAAGTAACACGAAGTGACACTGAAAGAGGCAACAGCCACAACTTCATTGAGTTTCTCTGATAGATAGCTCAATAAACCTCAATAACACAGACCTGACCTTCACTGCTTTATTTACCTCTGTAAATAAAGGTCAGGTTTATATTGTTCTCTGTTGGACTACAATGTTTACAAAGGATGTCAGTCAGGGGTGACTATAAAGCTACCAGGCAGTTTTAGATAACCTCCACCTCCTGATCTCCTTTCATCTGGCCTATTCAGAAACCTGACAAATCTTCAGCTTCAGAATGATCCAGGAATATTCTGAGCAAACTGATGGCCCTGGTTTGGGTTTGCCTGTGAACGCGCCCCTCCTTCACTGAGCTTACTTTCAAAATGTTTCATTCCAGCTGCTGCCTAAGCATGAATGAGATTAGCTAAACAGCAAATGGCACATTGATTCCATGCTTTGTGCTGAGGAGTGAGATCCTGAGCCTCTTCATGACACTCGTTGCTAACAGTCTGCACCTCGTAGCCTGGGTGGAAACACACCACATATTGTGACATTTCCATAACCTTGTTTTACGTAAAGGACAAACATCAGCAGTGACTTAAAGAAGCAAGTTAGGATGTTTTCTCAGGTGATAGTCAGGTAGACTTGGTTTGATTGGGGACTGAATTTGCAACATTTTCAGCTGCAGTGATTCTCCTTCACACTGCATTGGGTCAAACCCTTTTAAAAATATGCCCCCCCCTCCACCCTGCCTGTGGTGGCGCTGCACCAAGAACCACTGAAGGAATCGACACCAAAAGCTCAGAAGCAAAACTTTCCTCTTCACAAAATGTAAACAAAAATGGAGTGGTGTCAGATTTTATCGGTTGTAGAATTTCTCTTTTGTCGTTGATAAAAGACTCCGATCCATTGCTACTTTCTGGCACTAATTTTGCCCACTTGATTTGGTGGTATTTACTCAGAATGCCCTGTGCGATAGTCCACTTCCTGTCTTTAGCAAGGTAACCGGTTTGCTTGGCATTCGTACCACACCAGAGTCACTTCAGCTGCTGGGGTTTGTAGGTGGACCACAGCTTGACTATGCATTCACATCTTCCCAAACAAACTGGACTTTGCAGGCAAACAGACTGGAGTTGGATTAAAGCGAACTTAACAGGGCCGGTGTGAATGCACGCTAAATTCTCCATCAATCTGAAGAAGTTTGTAGGGACCATTTTTGAGCAAACTAAAGTCTATTATTCCAAAGACAAAAGTAAAATTGAGAAGTCGTAAACATTTAGGACAGCAGTCAATCTTTTAGAAACCACTCTGACATTGCATTGCTGAGAAATTGTAGAAAATAATTCAATAGAAACTTAATCTCAGCTGCTAAAGGCCCAAGCTGGGACGTCGAAGTTTATGATGTTCCAGTTAGAAATGTGAGTCCAAAGAAAGCATTTTTTTCTCTGGGAAGAAAATGACAGCATGACCTCAGTGTGCAAAAATACTCCTAAATTAAGCAGAAGGTTGGAACAATATCCATGTTTGGCGAAATCCTGATGAACAGCTGATGACGGGGCCTCATTTTGCAGCTACAAGAATCCAGCCACCCTGCAATCACTGAGTCAACATCAGCTCTGTGTACCAAAGTATTATAGGTTGAAGTGTGAGGCAGTGTGTTGCTCCAAACTGGGTTATGCAAACTTTGAACTGATATAGTATGGAGACGTCGGTCAAAATGTATCCATAGTGGAGACAAGTTGAGTCATTCAGAAAGCAACCGTGTCAAGTGGATGTTTCTAAAGATGGTACATCAGCAAATTTATCATCATGAATATACTTTTCAGATAGATTTTACAATTTGACTTCTTTTTTATTAGAAAATGTGGAACATTTGCATTTTAATATGAGAATTTTAGAAGCAATGAAGACTCAGGAGGACCAAAACAGCAAACTCTGGTCCAAACTTAGGATTCAGTTTGGTAGAAGTGAACTCTGGTTTGGTTTGAATGTGTATATGAACGCCAACTGGACCAGTGACTGCTCCAAAAGGAGGAAGAGAACTATAACCGCAGGGCATTCTGGGTAAACTGAAATAAACGTGTAAGTCTAGTGTCTTTTATCAAAAAAAAAAGAGAAATCCTACAACCTCTAAATTCTGATGCCTCTTCATTTGTGTTTACATTTCACTAAGGACGTTGCTCTTAATCTTCTTCTGAGGTTTTCATGTCGTTTCCTTTAGTGGCTTTTTGTGCAGGTTTTTAAAAAGGTTTGGTGAGTTTGACACAGTGCAGTGTGAAAGAGAACTGCAGCAGCTGAAAATGGAACAAATATTGTAATTTTGGTCCCTGATGGAACCGAGTCTACTGGACTGTCAGGTGGGAAAACAAATAAACATACACAGAGTTTTGATATCAGAACTCAGCAAACAGCTTTTGGAATTTTGCCATTTAGAGAGTTTTCATCTGTCAGTACCCAAACTCTAGAACAATATCCGTGTTTGACTGCAGCCTTGTCTCTGAGCCGCACTGATAAGTCGAGTATTCTGCAGAGAGAGTGTCATGAACGGAACACAGCAAAGAAGACTAAAACAACTCTGTATCTCATCTGATAGAGCAGAGCTCAGGACGGCAGTGTGAGCGATCAGCAGGGAAACAAAACTTACCTGTGACATAGATGGTTCTGGAGTGCTCCAGCTCGGGGTACAGAACGTCTAAATTGGTTTCCGCAACACTCAGGGAGACCAAAGCACAGATCAGCACAGGAATCATCTTCACTCACTGCACTCCAGGTCCGATCACTGCACAAACACACACACACACACACACACACGCACACACGTTGGGTTAATGCTTCGCAAACTTGTCCTGTAGAAGCGTGTCATTGTTGCAGGATGAAAAGAAAGCTCATATTAAAGCATGCAGCTTTGGAGAACAGCATCTCTTTCTGCATTGCTCTCCCCTGCAGCATCTCCAGCAGCTACAGGGCAGCAGAGCGGCGCGCTGCTGGCTCGCCTTGAGCACTTCCACAGCCAAACACAAAGTCTCAGAGTCTCACTGCAAAGTTGACTCAGCAGAATAACAAAAAAAATTAAAAACTCTGAGATGCAGAAACTGAACTTCAGACAAGAATCCCATCAGGACAGAGGAACACAAGAAAGCACAATACACTGTAAAGGAAGGACAGCGTACCTACTGTGTGAGAAACACCGGCAGAGTGAGGAGGCAGCATGTCCTCATCACCAGCAGCTCCAGATTGCAGGCAGACTGCCACAGCGCAGAGTGACTGCCTCAGTCAGCTGCTCTCAATCTCAACCCTGACTAGTGAGTACATGCAGGATAACCCTCACATTCTGCACAGATCACACCTGAACAATGACAGCCAAAAAAAATCCTAAATTGTGAAATTTACAACAAAAAAAAATAATGACAAAAACTGGCAATTGGTATATTTGTGCTAAATGCTCCTTTATTCTGTTGTCCCTGGATAAAATTCACCAGAACCATTTTCAGTCACTGAGAACTAATGAAGTCACCTAATTAGTGCAGTTGACCCCTCGTCTATTTACAGTTCAGTATTCATAATTTTTTCTGTGGAGATTTTGCCAAAGTAACTGTAGAGGATCTCTGGAAATGTGTCTATTTGCAGATATTTTCATCGAGCGTATCGAAAATATTTGAAAGGAAAGGCATCGCAATGCTAATTAACATTAACAGCCAATCCAGAAGCAGAATTCATTTTCCTTGGCACTGATTGGCTGAAGCCAATCAGTGAGTGGTAAAGAGTGTATATTCAGGTATATTTGTTGTTTGAACTACTGAAACAGGCAGGTGTTAAGAGTCCTTGGCTATTATTTGAGCTTTTAAATGCTGTGTATATTTTTTTAAAAGTTTATCACAGACAAAGTACGGTAAATGAACGACAACATGAACCATGAAGGGCGTGTGTATAAACCGACTGTCTTTTTCATCTTGTGCTGAAGTGCAGCTGTGTGTGCAATAGTAATCAATTACATTGATCTCTTAGCTCCTATTTTCCTTATCTTCATTCATTCAGTTGCAAACTGCTGATGCACTGCCCACTCCTGCCAAGTGGACGTCCTGCAGTCAGCAGAATAACTGCAGCATACACACACACACACACACACACACACTACACCCGATACAAATACATCCTCTATTACCCCTCCCTGCCTCAAAAAGTCATTTTCCCGCTAGAGTGATTATTTGAGGGGGAAGATAAGACGTCCTTCTAAGAAGGGTAAGAAACTTTTGAGTCCTACTGTTCACTCCAGGACAAAAGGAGTGCTGGCAAAGTGAGACATGTCAGTGCGGGACGGAGGAGGGACGTGAAGACAGTGAGGGAAACCTGAGGTTCAGCTGAACCAGGAAGGGAGGGAGGTTGAGGAGGCAGGGAGGACGCTGCAGCAGGAAAAATGATGCAGTTCCAGACTTTATTGGTGCAATTAGCAGCAGTTAATGTAACACGGCAGAGATTTCCAGCTGTTCATCAGACACTAATCACGTTTTCAGAGTGATGTTCGGTGGCTGAGTTCAAGATAAAAACAAGCTCTAATGGATCCGTGCAGCAGATTATCACATCTATTTATAGGTATTTATAAATGATGTTTTCCAAATCAGGCAGAATGTAACTTTTCATTTAAAAAATATTTTTTTACATATTTGTTGAATGTCTTATTATGTAGTGACAGTTTGGTATAAAACAGGTAATCTGAAAATAATAAAATAAAAAATAAAGCTTCTCTGTCTTCTCCCATGTGTAACTACAATCAAGCTGGTGTGTGCTGCTCTTTTTTTTCTTTTCTTTTTTTTTTTTTTTGTGGTCAGGGGCACAAAGTCACTTCCAGGGCCACAGATGACACACTTTGGACTGTGTGTCAATAATATATTTAATCACTTTGACTTATTTTAAATTTCTGCAACTTCCAGGAAACAAAGCTTGAGGAAACTCGGCACTGATAAACCAAACCCTGATTCCATCCTCACTGTAAGGAGATTCTCCTTTTTCCTTGGCAAACTACAACAACTTGGAAAAAAGGTATAAGTAGTATCAGTACCAGTGACCTTTGTGACCTAGTGCTTTTTACTTGCCAATAAAGTTAAATCCATCCCATGTTTGACGTTGCGGTTGACATCTTTATCCTGAAGCGTAACCTGAGCCACATGAAACCTCTGGGAAGGGAAAACAAACGAGCTGCAAGAAACTGACAGGCAGAGAGCTGGGGAAATATTTAAAAAAGTACATATGGGTCTGTCTGGCTTTTACATTTTCACTAAAGCTTCATATTATCACAAAAACAGAGATTTGCATCTAAATTGAATCATTGGACTCTGGAAAGGTTCTGACTCAAATGCAAACCCCGAAAATGACTGCAGATGGGTTTTAAACTCAGATGATTAACCCTGTAGTCTGCTAACCTAGCAGCGCTGAAGTTAAAGTTAGTGTTACCATTACTTCCTTCATTCAAATTCAGCGTTTTCCTCTGATTATTATGTTGCCACAGCAAGTTTGTGAGTTTTGCACCTGAACCTGAAAACAGTCAGTGAATCCAAACTGGAAAATCACAGCAACAACCACATCTAATAAAACCAACTAGTTCATTACAGTTAAATTCATAATTCTACTCATTATTTTAATGATCTGACGTCGCTTATGCGACGTTGAAAAAGAAGGTCTGTTCTGCTGCAATGAGTGATTGTAATTAATTAGCATGTTAGATTAAATGACGAGCTTGAGAGTTGAAATCAAACAGGATTTATTCTTGACTCAGGGTGGAAAAAACTTAAGACTCCTTGTGATTTGCAGAACAACGATTAGAACCTTTTGACTGACCTTTTGACTGACCACTTTTGGACGGTGGAAGGAAAGTAAAGTCCAACCTGAAAAGAATCAGGTGAGAATTGAAACCATCTCACTGTGAGGCTGCACCATACATCACTCTGCTGCCAGGAACTTTAAATAGGCCCTGTATGTAAATGATGTTGACAAAGGTCAGGTCAGAACATTCCCATTCATTCACTGCAATGTCTGCAGAGTTCAGTTGGAGACTGTGTCAACATCCTGGTCAATCTGTTGCTGGTTAGTCATTCATTTTCTATGTAACTTCAGTTTAGCATTCTAGTGCTAATTTACAGTGCTACATGCTAATTCCCTTCACTTATTTAATGGATCTTCAGTCATATTCCTGCCAGATCATTTGATATATAAGCACTATTACAAATGCTGAAAAAGTGAGAAGAATAAAAGTTTCGTAGACTTTAGACCACATGTCTAACTGAAGGGCCGGGGCCAAATCCAGACGCCAAACTACGTCAAACTACTTCCTTTCTTACTCCAAAATAAAGGCACAACGCTGAGAAAAAATGTTTCCTCTATCTTCTGCTTTCTTTTAACATTTATCTATTATAGATCATTTAATAGTTTTTTATGTCAAAGAAAAATTCATAAATGTAATATGTAGTTTTGAAATGATGATTTAAGATGACATGGCAAGATTGCTATCTCACTAAGCCTGGTTTTAGCAGATCACACATTAACTGTGGTTATCCACATTTTTCAGAATTTCACTTGTCAAACTTTACTGGCAGACATTTAAAATTAACACTGTTTAAAAAGAACCTTTCCAACAATATGAAGTTGGGACACATCACAAGTTTCCATGCTTAAAACTCTCAAGGTATAAAGTTCGAGTAAGTCTGTAGCCAGAAAATCCTGAAGAAAAATGCTACGAATGAATATTTTATTTGTTTTGAGACATTACAACACGCTCCAGACATTTTCACCATCATATAATGCAGCTGGAACATCAGTTGCATTGTCAGTTTACCTCCAGTGGGATTTTGCTTGACAAAACGTTAGCAGATAAATACGGCGGGCAGCCCAGAGCAGTGATGCAGCAGCTGACCTGAAGTGGTGCTTGACAAGCCGTGTGGGAACGCCTTCATACCGTGGACTGGAAGCACCACTGGAGACCACGAAGCCACAGTGAGGAAGATGCGGTTGTTATTACATGCATGTTGTAAAGCTAATTCATGTCAGAAACAGCATGATGTCAGCCAATAAGACGTCAAACCTGTTTAGGATGCAGGAGCGGGCAGAAGTTCACATCCACTTATCAGGAGCATGACTGAATTTCAAAAACAAGAAATGGGTGCAAAAGCTAAAAAATAAGAAAAAAAATAATGTGGAATTTGTCAAATGGAAATAGTGGTGGGACTCGATTTGACATTTTAATAACGTTAATTGCAAGATCCATCATTAATTGATGACAATTAATCACACTCTTATCTCCGATTAAAAAAAAAATCACTGCGGCGTCACATTTATGGGCGTACAAGAAACACACGCTGCAGATCCAGGGAGGTTCAGGGCAAATATGGGTGTGTGTTCTTGGTCTGGGAGAGGGAACATTTGATTTTTACAGCTAAAAACTATTTTATAAAACACAGTATGACTCATTTTGTAATTACAGGGCCCCATTTTTTTTATTTCTATGAAAAAAAATAAAATAAAATCATTAAATTGTGGGGTCCCTTAGAATAGCTTTTCCCTCCAATATGGCGCCCCTGGTTCCAGTGGAAACCTTTGAATGTAAAACATCTTCATGAGTTGTGTTAGCATTTTTTAACATGTTAAAACATATCAAAGTTAATGCAAAGTCCTGCCTGTACATACATATAGATCCATAGTTAGAGTTTGGAGTTTCTGTGTCTGTGTGTGTTTCCTCTCGACTGCAGCTGCAGGTTTTCCCTGGAGGGCGGAGTTGAGCAGGACGTCCACACACACCTGTGATTTATCATGCTCATCAGCATGATGAATCGCTGGATATGAGGAGCTGCCTGCCAGTCATTCAACACCTGAGTGATAACACCAGCTGTCCCTCTGGAGCTCTGTAGATCTTCTGCTGTTTCAAATGTTTTCTGGTTCCTTTGCTCATACTCTCCTGTTACTCACCACATACTGGAAATTTATCTCCAGTGACCTCCGAACCCAATCTGTCTGCCCTCCGACCCTCCCAACTCTCTCCTTGCTACACCAACAAGTCTGCTCATTCCCACCTGGCTGTTGGCCCATAATTAAAAAAAGCAAAAAAACAAAATCAACATTAGTCTTTCAAACATCAACCAACTGTCAAGCCTCGTGGGTCCAGCATCATCAGGGTTTATCTTATAGTGGTGCATTGATCAACAAACAACAACAACAAAAAAGACATTTTCTTTCAATCTCAAATCAACATCTGGATGACTGAAACTTGGACAGAACAAGTTTTTTTTTTTCCTCCAACAGTAAAATGATTCAAAACACATAACATCTGGTTTCAGGTTAGATAAAGCTCTGTAAGCCAGGACACCGACCATTTCTAATGAACCACAAAGACTGCTGAAACAAGGATTGTACAGCAGGCTGTTCTCATGTCACCAGAGAATGATTCAACCCAACATCCAACTACAGTGCAGCTACTCAACATCCCAGAGCGTTTCTTTGAGTGTTTCCCTGTGAGTGGGAGAATGAAACTGTGATGCTTTTATAAACTCTGTAGCATGAGAACATTCACTAATGACACTCAGATGTAGGTTCAAACCAGTCCACAACGTTTTATCAGACATCTCTGTTGAAACCAACATGGTGGCAACACAGACTTCTCGGTATGGAGCAGAGTGGGGATAACAGATGGTTCAGTTTCTGTTGAGGCAGATTAGTCAAAGTCATGTTTAATCTCTTCTTTCCAGTTGAAACTGGTTTGTTTTGCACCTGTTAAATGTTGAAGTTCAGGAAACACTTTTCCTCAAATTCAAAAAATGAAGAGTATGCATTCTGATGTAACTGGTTAATCAGAATGTAAATGAAAATGTTTAAGCAGGAAACATACTTTTCACTAAGCCAGCATTTCTGTATGAAAAATATTTATTTTTCTTAGTCTGATGTAGTATTATAATTATAATAGTCACGTTTTATATGCCCCATAAATGACAGAAACAAAGGCTTTCAAACATCCATCTGTGTGTAAATAATGTGCTCCATTTAGTTCCTAAAATAAACAGACTTTTCAATCATTTTCTAAATGATTGTATGAGTCTGTACACACAGGCTAATTTGTATTTTCTGAGATCCATTTTTCAAAGAAACACCCTTCTTTATGCTTTAAATAAAATAAGCAAAATAAGTGAGTCGGGCTTGGACTGCGCTGTGGGACAGTTGGTATTGCAGCATAAAGACGTTGGGTTCAAATCCTGGTCTGGGGTCTCTCTGCATAATGTTTGCATGTTCTCCCTTTGCATGTGTGGGTTCTCTCTGGGTATTTCTGCTTCCTCCCACAGTCCGAAAGCACAGCGGTCTCCCTACATTGCTTATATAAATAAAGGTGTGTGTGTGCACACGTCCTGTGTGTTTTAAGCATAAAATCTTACTTAAAGTACAGCATTTCTGAGAGATATTAATTTTGCAAAGTTTCAATTAATTCCAGAAAAAGCAATGCAGTAAATAAATGAATTCAATCTCACCTTTTTCAGTAACCACTGAACCCACTACACGTCT
The DNA here is from genome assembly GCA_010277015.1 of Poeciliopsis turrubarensis. Taxonomy (NCBI): domain Eukaryota; kingdom Metazoa; phylum Chordata; class Actinopteri; order Cyprinodontiformes; family Poeciliidae; genus Poeciliopsis; species Poeciliopsis turrubarensis. The sequence goes on from VMRN01000228.1 coordinate 185,281, forward strand.
CTTGCTAGGAGTACTTTTCCAGATCTCTTTCAATGCCATCGTTGCCATGTGTAAAACCTGCATCTTAGGTGTGTTGTGGTTTGAGACACATTTGCAACATCAGTCTCAAGTAAAGGTCACTTCAGGGTCTTAGTTCTGGAGATCTCACTCTTGTGGTAGTTAGTGCAGTCCTTGATGTCTATGCTCTCATGAGTATTTGTTGCCTTTTTGACAAGCAGAGAAACAGTCACTGTTTCTCTGCTCTACACAACACAGGTTCAAACCGCCTCTGGCTCGGACTTTTCTTAAGCTGAACACACCAAAGATCCGGATTCTTTTTATTTCAGAGGTATTCAGGTTCTAAAACAGAGCGGTCTACTTCATACATGAGGAGCTGACAGTCTCAATCTTCCTCCTCCTCCCATCTGCCAGCTCTCTCTTCAGCCCTACAGCGCAGAGATCATTCACAGGTCTTCCATCTCTGTCAAGTCCCAGTTGCGACGCGGAGGAGGGCCACACAGTTCAAACATAATCTGGTTCTTCATACTGTCAGCCCACTGTGGTTTAAAGGAGCAGACAGTTGCTCATGTGGTCTACAATTTCTCCTTTATACTCTGAATGAGTTACTGGCGAAGGAAGAAGGTCAGAGTGCAGAGCGAGTCACAGAGGTACAATATCTATAATATGAGCTAGGTCAATACTTCAGAGGTACATCTTCGTTTAATTATTCAATTGCTACTTTGCTTCTTAGGCTAATTCACCACGATTCAACAACAGTGTCACGGATTTCAAATGTCTGATGTGTCTTACAGTCTGAACTGCATGGAATCGACTTTATCATTTATGCGTGGAAAGAGACAGTAGGAAACTCTAGTTCTTTGGGACATTAAAACAAAACCCAATCCAAAGGGAAGATGCTTCAGTTTACTAAAGTGGATCAAGTTGTGTGTCATAACTAATATGGGACGGCTAGATGGACCACACTGGGGATTGGGGGTGACACGTTCTGTGTAGGACTTCATTCAGAAATCACCTGACCTCTAAGGAATAGTAAATGAACATTTGGCATTCACGAAGAGCTTCTATTCAACATATACATGTTTTTGTATATCTCCTGATCCACTAGAAAGACTACAATGGAACCTCTGAATAACAGCAATAGATGGATGGATTGACGGGTAATTAGACTGAATGCCGTCAGACCAAAACAGCAAACATTTACAGTGTTTGTAAGTCTAGATCATCGTCAATAGTTTGGACCACAGGTCATCAACATCCATGTAACGGCTAACAGTACAGTTGACTCTTCAAACTCAGAAATTTCCCTGGTTTTTCTAGAAAGTTTCTGAGATTTTATGGAGGAATTATTTTTTTTAGATGTATCTACGATGGCTGATCAACATAGAAATAAGTTCTCTCCTGAATATGTTTAACATGCCTGTGCACAATATTGACAATTCTACTATGAACCCAACAGAGCAAATAGTAGAGTTCCTCCAGTTGAGGTTTTTTTTGGCAACAGGCTGCTGTGAATACGTAACACTGCCCGTTTATTCAGGCTGTGTATCGATGGCAGTGCTTCACCTTCACCAACCCACTGGGTTGACGTGTGGCCTGTCGAAAGCCACATGTGTTAGATGTGACCACGATTTTAAATAAACTCAACTTTCAAGGTTCTAGCTCTATTTATACGCATGCTAAACAGAGACAAGCTCAAAAACATGAGCACTAATGGAAAGCACATTAGTCAGCACGACAAAAACAGCAATTCACGAGGCCAGTAAAAAGTCACATTCTCCTTTGTACATAAATGCAAAAAAAAGCCCTAAACTCCTTTGACCTTTCATTCGGTGGTCCCCCATAATTCACACAACCTGAAGTTTACGGTTTCTCTCTTTTCAAAGAATAAGACCCCGTTTTTCCTTTAATGGGTAAAATGGACCCCTGCAACCCACTGGTTGCTTAAGTGTTATATATATATAAAACACTTAAGCAACATATATATATATATATATAAGTGTGTGTGTTGTGAGGGGGAAGGAGTAATGGGTGGGGGGTTCAGGGTGGAGTCGTTAAGTCTAAGCCAACAGAGAGGGGTTGTTGGGCTCAGAGCCTCTCACAAGCTCAAGGCTCACATGTTGTGCACTAAATCACTTAGTGCACAACATGCTCGACCACAAATATGACGAGTTTCACAAATATGATTGTCTGCATGGGCGGCGAGTGACCGGATGAAAGCTGGGCTTTCACAGCAACGTACAAACAGCGCTGCTCCAGAACTGTGCGTTCTGATGTTTCTTCATGCTATTAGGGAAATAATTGCTCTGCTTTAGTTAGATCTAAATATGTCTGTGGCACAATACTGATTGCCAGTGGTCGGCTGCTGGTAGAAGATGGGGCTGTTGGCACTTTGTGACATCCTCTCTGTTGTCAAGTCTCTCTCTGGCCGGTTAATGTCTGGTTTGGTACTGGCCAAGTCGGGTGTGTCTCCATGTCAGTGTTGTGGGAATGTGAAAACGTGCGCTCGTTGTGAGCGTGCCGGAGCTGTGGTCGACGCTCTGATGATGCCACTTTGTGCTTGTGGGAGTTTGGTCAGATCAAAATCTCTTGGTGTATCTGTTCGTTACACGTTGCCTTGTCCAGCTAACGCTTTATTCAATCTCCAGCCACAACTGATAAAAACACCTGGACCTCAAGGTTTGACCAATGGAATATCGATTCACAGCTCATCATCTCACCAACTGCTACGGTCGCGTTGTTGTTGAACTGTGTTGCTGACGTAAAACCGTGGTTTGGTCAATCAATGCAGTCTGCTGCCAATCAAATCACTTACGCTCAGGGCTTGTTCCACCCCTGAGGTGGTTCCAAGAAACTGTGAAGGATTGTGCAAATAAAGATGAATCTGGCCAGGACTGACTGAGGAAGAACTGGTTTAAGCCACAATACCTGTGGAGTGGAGAAAGGCTTTACTGGCTTCCTTGAGTCAGATTTAAAGTAAGTTCAAACTCGGCCCAATGCTGTGGTTTGTTTTCTGACTGGTCCAGAAGCATAATTTCTGACTGGGTTCTCTAAAGCAATCAGTCTTTTAATGTTGTCAGTTAGAGTCCGGCTTCAAACTCTGTCTAGACTAGGTAGACTTTACCCGCAAATAGATGATCTCACAACATGTCATGTCAAAATTCTCCGTTCATTTTTGGTGGGCCCACAAGTCCATGTGTAACAGATTCAAACACTATTTGTATTTCCATATGGGACATCTCTTCTGACTCAGCAGACCAGGAACGAGAGTACTGTGGAAGATTTTGTAAGACAGGAATGCTTGAAGAAATGCAGTGGTCTATAACAAGCCAATGAGGAAGGGTGAGACAGAATGAAACAATGCCAGTCGAATCAAGTGAAGTTTAAACCAGTGTGAAAGTATTGCATTGGAGATGATGCTTCTAAACTCACTCCTCAGACTCTGCTAAAGCTAGCTGACCATGATTCTTCCAAGGGATTATTTTTACTAAGCTACAAGTACACTAAGGTACATTTTTAAAACAAAAACATCATTTTTATGAATTCACTCCAAACTCTTGAAATGCACTTACAAACAGTTCCTGCTTGTTAGCAGAAATTTTAGAATAAAACCTCAGATTTGGCCAGTTCTGTTCAGTCTGCTCTTTTTTTTAATTATTATTTTTTTATTATTATCAAAGGAAAAACCTCACTTAGTAGCAATCCCATACAAAATAGTGAGAGCTTGTGACTGTGATGTCACTACCCATTTCTGGGTGTGATTGTTTTGCTTGGAGAGTTCACTCCAGATGATAGCTAATCAGCTGGATTCAGCTACACATTGTCCTGTTGAACATGTCCAGGATTGGAAGACAGAGATAAGAAAACAGTAAGGGATGTCACGATCGAGATCTTCTGCCCTCAGGAATAACTACATCCATTTCACGTTAAGTGCTAATATTCAGTATTAATTTTAAAGTATTAATATTCTTTCACTTCACAGAGTCGAAGAGACTTGATGTTTCACAAACTGTGCTTCATCTCTTCATGTTTACGCCCATATGAAACATGTTTTTGCCCAATATGTGTGGCAGGATAAGAAAAAGCGGCAGAAGATTTATAGCACACACTCACACACACAACACACCACAACTACAATGTTATGAAAATCAGCATCATGTATGAGACTGAGCTAGTCAGTCATGGATGGGGCTCCTTTAGGTTTTACACCATGACTTTTTTTTACCTATTATTATTATTTTATTTTATTTATTTAACCTGAAATATTTCCATATGAAAAAAACCTAAAATAATGTGACCCAAATCGAATTTTTGTACCCACATGTGACCCATATCTGACTTTTTTACTTTGAAAAGCCCAACTTCAGTCTTTTCACCCTTCATTCACATGAGACGTGTCGTAATTCTGCACTAGATCCAGTAAATCCAAATGCAAACAATGTCTGAAAATTAAAATGTTGAACTTATGAAAGCAGTCTACATCAGTGAAGTGCATCACATCCCGATCCCTGTTCAATACCAGTCCAATCCCGATCCTAATCCCAATCCCACCACTCCTGGTCCAACTCCACCTCCAAACAGACTTCTCTTCAAAAGCCGGAGTCAGTGTTTCACAAAAGGCCATTTCTATTAGTTATGGTTTCTTTTTATGAACTTCGTTCGTCTCATTATGATCGTGAGTCAATACTGTCGGCTCCCACTGCTGAATATCTTCAAATTCAGCAATGGGGGCTGAATTTGAAGCTCCCACTCAATGACGGGATTGTCTGTCGATGCCATCGTCCGTCGACAACGTTATTCACTATCACTTCTGTGAACAGAGTGCTGCTGTGTAGCATCAACATTATTCTGCGCATGCGGATCGCTTTGGTGGACGTAAACCTTTCACATCTGATATCTCATCATTCACTAATACTGTCTGAAAAATTGGATTCCAGCAAAAATTGAAATTGAGCTGTGTGAACATAGCCTTTGCTACTTTCCAAGGCATCTCATGAAGAAGCTGCATGCCAGAGCAGTTTAGAGATCATCACTGTTTAAAACTGAATATTCCTACATAATGGTAACCAGACCAAACTGTCTTCTCACTGTTTCTCTGGTGCTGTGATTAATCTCTCATGGGGACCAACTGAGGTAGTCGACAGTTGCTTCCTTTGTAGATCTGAGGGGTTCTGGACTTGTCCTTCTCAATTTCTAATCTGACCAATACAAAGAAAACTCTGAATAATAAATATAAATATATAAATTCCATTAGTTTAACTAGAAAATTTGAATCTTGAAAATGTGTATTTAGAAATATAATTTCCTACTGAACATACAGAAAGAAAATATTTATATAATTTGTTCCAGGGAGAAGTTGCATCACTAAATCCAGACCTGCAATTGAAAATAAACCAGTTCAGTAAGAGTTGCTTGTGCATTTGCTTCAAACAGCAAGAGACAACTTTCCTTCGGTGATGCTGTGCACAGACACTTTGCACTTTTTCTAACATTGCACGTTGCGCTTTGATGGTGAGCTTTGCACACCGTTCACAGAAGACGCAGGGAAACCGTGCAAGTAGCTGCAGCACATGGAGAACATTCTGACACAACAAAGCCGGGGTTGCGAGAGGAGCGCAGCGGTCTGGCTCAGGTTCTGGATTCTTCACTTGCAAACAACATCGGAGGAATTCATATTCCTATTTGAGGAAGATTACTGTGTCATGAAACATTTGCAGCTGGAAAAATCTGCATTCAGATGCATACCTATTCAGATGCTCATGCTCTCCGGTGTGAGCTCCAGCAGTCTGGTGGACATCCACTGCAGCTCTTTTTTCGATTAATGTGGAATCTATCAAGTGTGTCGTGGAGTGAAGCAGTGGCATCCATCAAAAACTGAAATCTTAAAAACTGAAGTAAAATATTTGACTGTGGGAGTTGTGAACGGTACGGGTCCACCACCAGGTTTAGAGTTTCCTCTAAAGTGTGTTGCTCCACCTGACTTGCTTTCAGATGAGCTTGTTTTCGGCATTGCAGGGGGTTTTTTTACAACCAAGAAGAACCCATCTGTTCCACCAGGTTGCCTGACCACATTAATCCAAAGGCGGCAACAGGGAGAACAGGAATCTCCCTGTAAATGGATGCAGTAAGTTGCTCTGACCCCCGTCATTCATTAATGCCTCGATCGAGACCCCAAGGCCAAACCTGTGACCATGCGGGGACGGCACAATGATTTAAAGATCCTGTTCCTAAATACAATCATCTAAACCACAAACTTACATAGTTTTCCTTTTAGGTGATAAATTTTATGTGGTCTGACTGCTATAAGATAGAGTCATCTAGTAGAAGTGTTTGTTAGTTTATTATAGTTCCGCTGAGTTCAGCTCTCAGAGAGCCACATGTCCAGCAGCAACCAAACAACTTGACATTTAAGATCTGTGTTTTACATTTTTAACAACTCAATTGAACAAATTTGTCCTAACACTACCTTACTCAACGCAGCAATCATTTCACTGTAAATCAACACACAATGTGAATTGTAGCTGCTGTATACTGCGCATCATCAGTAAGAAACCACTTCTGGTTCGCTCCCACTGGTTTTTAAAGAATCTAGCGAAACCTATCAGCCCTTTTCTACAACGCAAACAGCCCACTGAAATCTCCTGGACCTGGAGATAACACAACCCCCCTCTGCAGGATCCTTGGGGCGTAAAATTATCTACGATTCTCTGGCGCTTCCTGCAGAGGTTCCTGTTCTCAGGGAAAACACTCTAACAAAGAAAACACACCTCTGAATACTTTCGATGGCGCATGTGTGCAACGCTAACCGTCCAGGTGGAAAACACTCGTCTGATGTTGATTTTTTTATTTGCGTTTAATTTCACTGCCATGACTGGAAGTTGTAGGAAGTGAATCAGAAACATTCTCTAGCGCGCTGTCATTCGGAGGGAGGACAAAGCACAATGCCTGGTCCCACAGATGTATTCTCCTGAGTCCACCCCTGCATGCTCACAGGGTAGCAAGGTGATGGAAACATCCAGATAAGTGGCTCCTTGTGAACAAGACCCAGCTAAAGCAAACAGAACGGCTCATCTTGCTTCGAGCACTAACACTTCCAACAAGAACTCAAACAAACACTCAAGACGTTCCAGACGTCTCAGAAGTTCTCTTCTTGACCTCATCTGAGGATTAACACAGAAAAAAAACAGGCAAAGAGCATTATGGGTTGAATCTCTTTGATATACTTTGGCAGGAGTTTCTGTTTGTTTCCATCAACAGCAATGAACATTTTGAGTCAGAATGTGCAATACACAATGAATGTTGCCAGCTGACGCTTTAAATCAATGAATTGACTGATTAACCTCGTGGTTTATGAATAAATTGTTCATGTTAATGTAAACTAACATGTTGAAGTTAATGTCATCCTTAACACCAAACATCTTTTATAATCAACTTTATAATGTAACAGACAATTACTCAATAAAAAAAAAAAAAAAAAAGTGCTTTCAGCTTTTCTGAAAAACCCAGCAGTGCACCTTATATCTGAAATACAAATTCTGTTCATGACGTTTCAATTTTGCGCACATCCGTCATCACGCCGATGCTTTTTGGCGCATCTCATTTCGTTGTAATAATCAGAGTAATAAAGAGGAGCACTTCACCTGGACTCTCGCGCTGTGTTGCGGCTCAGGTCAAAACTCTCCGGCGGTCAGAAGGAACACTGGGGGCGCAGGACGACTGCGCCCGGTGAGGGCAGGAAAACCAGGCGGTGCGGATGTTTCCTGTCCAATTGCGGCTCCGCTGTGTGATGGCACAGCGGCGCGCGCTCCTTCTGGTGTGTATGTGTGTGTGTGTGCGTGCGTGTGTGTTGAGTCGCCTGCGCTGCGCGTGCAGGTGAGAGCGACACCTCGCTTTGATTTCTCTCTCTGTCGTGGAAATCCACATCCACGCGCTCTGAGGTGGGTTCAGGCTCTTGGCTGTTGTGTTGTGACACTTTTCAACCAACAAGGGAGGGGCCCCTGATGTTGCTCAATGTGCTGTTAACTTGATTTAGAGACCCCACCGCCACCACCCTCCTCCACCAAAAGCCCTTGTGTCAACAGTGCTCCCCACTCCGTTAAACAAGAATATACATCAGCTTCAAAACGTCAGAATTAAAGCTGCAGTATGTGATTTATTATTATTATTATTATTATTATTATTATTATTATTATTATTATTATTATTATTATTATTTTATTAGTTTATCTAGGGCTGCACACTGCAACTGTTGCCTTGCAGCAAGAAGGTCCTGGGTTTGATTCCCGGCCCCGGGGTCTTTCTGCACGGAGTTTGCATGTTCTCCCTGTGCATGCTGGGTTCTCTCTGGGTACTCCGGCTTCCTCCCACAGTCCAAAAACATGACTGTCAGGTTAATTGGTCTCTCTAAATTCTCCCTAGATGTGAGTGTTTGTGTGTGGTTGTTTGGCCTGTTTGTTTCTGTGTTGCCCTGCGACAGACTGGCGACCCGTCCAGGGTGACCCTGCCTCTCGCCCGGAGCTCAGTTGGAGACCCTAATGGGGTCAGCAACTCCTGACCCCATTAGGGAGAAGGGTAATTGTTGGTACAGATAAAGGATGGGTGGATATTAGTTTATCTGTCTCCTTATAGATAAACTACATGATGTGGGCAATATTTCACAGCTGCTCATCCATTGCTCATATTGTCTAAATTGGAATTACGAAAATGAATTTGCTAAATTGCGAGAAATAAAAAACACCTTTTTTTGTTTTGTTTTTGTTTGTTTGTTTTGTTCAGGTGGTCAGGTAATGAAAGAAGGGGCAGATGGCAAAGGTCATCGAGGCAGGACTCGAACTCCTGTCTGCTGTGTGTAGGACTGACGGTGCGTTCACACCGAATGTGTTTTGCATGTCAGTAAACGTGATCAGATGCATCAGAATCGCTCCAGGCGGGGGCAGAGAGGAGACTCCTTGCCATACGTGTCCTTCAGACTCTTTCACCGTCTCCTCCATATTTCATCTAAATAAATACAAAATTTATTCAACGTTCATTATTGTGGCCAGAAGCCTGAGTACCCAGAGAAGATCCTTTTACTTGGAGAGAATAATGCAGAAAGACGCCAGATATGAATTGAAGATCTTCTTGCTGTAAACAGCAACTGAAAGACCAAGCAGCCAAATCTGTAGCCAATGTAAACTTCACCTGCATTTGATTATTTTACATCATAAATTAATTTTTGAAGCAGATGGTTAGTGTTTAACTATTTACATCAAGTTTATTCCTGCCATTTGGAGCCCCATCAGCAGGGTCTTGTGACAGAAATGCTAGTGAACACCACGTCAACTGCTGACATGTTCTGTTGTTTGGCCCAGTCATTAAAATTTCTCATTTGTGTAACTTTCTGTACACATATGGGTTTACCTCGCCAAATGGAGATGCCGGGCACAGGCTGGAGACATGTTAAATCATGCAAGCTGATTTTATTTACTTTTCCTGTACAATTCAGTGGTATTTTTGCATCTTGCAGCAGTGTCCTGTCCAGCAGTTGGCTTCCTAGGAAACGCCAAGAACCGGCTCTTCACTTCACCGCAGTTCCTTTCCATGTACGACTCCATCACTATGGGACTGATTTAAATGGGTCCCAGATTGAGCCCATCTGTGGTTTATGTGTGAGTCCTGTCATTAGGCTGATGAGGAACAGTTCCTGGGTGTCTCCTCACAGATAAACCACATGATGTGGGCAATATTTCACAGCAGTCACATCCAGGAATCTCCCCAAAGCATCTGATGACAGTGACATGCTAATAGCTGGTACTTGAGTGTGATGTTCACCAACAAACCCAGCAGTGGAAAATGCCCTGTTTGTGTGTTTGTTGTGTGTTTAAGAGGTGACGATGACAGGGGAGCTGAAAGGAAGATGAATGTTTCTAAAGAAAAAGGAGAGCTGTGAGGCTCAAGCACCTGCAAATAGCTATTGTGCTTCATGACAAGAGCACAATGAAGCACACATAGGAAGTAGGCATTTAAACTCAACTTAGCAGCACCGTTTTCTTTGAGGAGAAAGAAATAAACTTTATGTCAAAATCAGTTAAACACTTTGAGAGAAAAGTATGGTTGGGACATAATTTGGTCCACATGCAGACCAGTCATAGTTATTTCAGCAGTTTGAGTGACAAGAAACTGGAACCTTTGGGTGTCAGGGGACAAAGTACTGGCTGTCCCAGTTTTTCTCGTTTTTCTTACGAACTGACTTACTTTATACACAGTGTGCAAAAGACAGGAATAAATGACAAAATATTAACAATCATGAATGTGATTGAAGCAGCTGCAGTTTCTGACAATCAGTCAAAAGAGTGACCTGGAAACAGGGAAGGTCTCTCGTTTGTTTCACACGGCACTACCAGCACTGGTTGGGGCTGACTCTGGGCTTGCATGAAACCAAGTTGTTGTATCAAACACGTGGTCATCACATGCTGCCTCCTCTTCGCAGCAGGGTGTCCTCACGCGCCTACTGGTTCCAAAATGCAATCCGACTTTCCCCTACACCGACTGGTTCTTCTCCGACGTCGTCCAGGCGGTGTCCTCGCTGGGAAGTTGACTTGTGAAAAGCCAAGGTAGCTGGTACTGCAACACTTTCTTGTGAAATAAATCAGTAAAGTAAGGTGGATCCTGTTCTGAATAGGGAGCTAACAAAGACCTCACACATGCTGTTTTATGAACAATTACTGGCTCTAATTTCTAAAGAGCTGAATGAAAGCAGAAGTATCTCCAGATGTTGTGAGAACTATAAAACTCTTTCAAGGTCTGAAAGTAACAGTTGAAAACTTTACTGAGCAAATAAGAAACAAGACATGGAACCATTTTGATATTTCACTAAGAACTTGGTTGATTGGTCCATTCCTTTGATTTTAAGGCACCAGTTTGTATTCAATATATAAGGAAAGAAGTGAATCTCTGAAGTTCTGTGACACTGTAATAGAGTCTGACTTTACTGTTTATAACACTTTACACGATCAGCTATAAATGAGTATTATTTATCAGTATTGCATGAATTCACATCAGAATTCATGCAAAATCTAGAGAAAGAAAAAAAACATGATATTTTTGATTCATTTAATGTGGGTTAAACCAAAGCTGTTGCCTGTTTACACATCTTCCTGCCACTGAAGCTGCAACAGCTCACTCTCACATGTGCAGAGGGACGTCAGACAGGGGGTCTTTGTGCTGGTTCAGGGTGGAGTTCAGTGGAATTTGGTTAAAAAGACATGAGCGAACACAAACACTGCGACTTCAACGAGCTGCAGCCCCACCTAAACCCACCTTAATTACTCCTAGTAGCCATTCACAATTCATGAGGTGAAAGAGCTCAGTGAACATGAAGCATTTCAGGGTTTCTATGTGTGTGCCATTTCCTCCTTTGTCAGCTATTTAACTGCGTGCTCGACTCTGGACTCTGATTAAATCTCAAAAATTACAATATTGTGAAAAGATCAAAGTTTTTTATGACGTATTTTGGAAAATAAAAGTCAAATATATAGACAGTTACACTGAGCGAAATATTTAAACCCTTCATTTTTTGAATTTAGCTGATTTTGGTTTATACAGTATACACACACACACACACACACACACACTCACACACACACACACACAGTGGAATACTGAAATCCGCCACTGTGTGAAAAAAGACACCCTTATCATTGCAAAACTTCACTTCTACATGCCTGAAGAACCTTCAGCACCTCCTGAACACATATCAAACTGATGTGCCAGTGATGCCATTCCTTGTGAACGCTTAGGCAGAATTGATTATGGTAATTTTCTTTGACTATTGGTCATTGTTTTATTTCTGATTTTATTTCTGGGAGCAAGACTTTCCCCTCACAGCAAAACGGATGATGCAAGACAGCACGCTGATACAAGAGCGTCTATTTTCCCACACACCAGGTTGTATACATTTGACAGAATATGATGCTGTTTTATAGATTTTGCTTTATGCTAAACTTTTACAGGGTAAATCTGGAGAAGCACAAGTACTTGGACGGAGAAGTGGCCAATATGCTTGACAAAACCAGACTGTTTCATCAGTGGTGGTGCCTTTAATAAATTTGCTGTGTAAAGATTTAAAGTTTGAGTGTATCTCCCCTTTGTCAACAGGCTTTTGAGCATGTGGAAATGCTCCTCTGTGCTGGTTCTGTGTTAGTTGCACCACATCTTAAACACCTATTTCAGCTTTACGTGGACGCCAGGCATGTGGGCTCTGGAGCTGTTCTTAAATACATGGATAGCTGGTGAGCTATTTGTCAAAAAGGTTCAGTAAGCACCAGTTAAACTACTCTGTCTCATACCATACTGTCACGACATAACCACAGTTTTAACAACTGTGTAAAAAAAACTAAAAGTTACATACTGCAGCTTTAAATTGTTGTGATTTAATGAGACATGCCCTGGAACTGTAATAATCCAGAGTAATTGGCTAATGGCGTCCATTATTTGATCAACTTAACTCATTATTTGATTCATAGAATAAAGAGCAACGCCGTTCAGTCCTGGACACGATGTGGAGACCAGCTTGTGAAAAGACTGAATCAGTCTTCTGTCAGAAGTAAAGCACTTGGTCCTTTTTGAAAAAAGGTCTTCTTCCCTGCTCTCCTCCCTCCCTTCAGCTCACCTCCATTACAACCACATGTACCGGCTTGCATGCATGAACATAATATGAGCTGAATATAGAACGCTCTGTTTTGCACCACATGTGTGCAGGGGGCACACTCTCATGTGGCTTTCTAAGAAACCAGCCTCTGTACAGCTTATGGACGCTGGAGAAGGTAAATATGTCCTCTTATTCCCCCGGCAGTACCCCATGCTGGTAGATGGACTTAGCCTAGAGTGGAGGCATGAAAGAGGAGCTTTGATTAAGAGGCAGAGGTCGGATCGATAGGAGAGCTGATTAAAGATCAAAATCAGGCCTAGACTGAGCCTCTGGAGTTAATTTGAATCAGCAGCAGCTATTTTTGCTCCTTTCATCATGCATTATCTCAGAGAAAGGAATAGCTGTTATTGCCATTTGTTCTTTCACGCAAGAGAAAGGGATTCCAACATCATAGTTCCTGAAATAACAAAGTATCCTGACTTCACTAACATACAGATCACCATTTTGTGTCTAAATGTTTGCATGGATTGTAAGCAGAGACGCATTCAGGAGGATGTGGGGCCCCGGGCCCGAGAAAGTTAGAAGTATACATTAAATGACCTCCATACATGCAATCTGCAATGTTGTTCAGGATGTATCAACTGCAGATTGATATGCCTTGTTCAAATGAAAAATAAATGCCATGTTTCTGTTGAAACATGGCATGATGTTTGCAAACCATCCACTTATGAATAAATTCAAATTTATTGAACCCAGAACTTCTGCCATGCAAGCCTGTGCTGATGTCCACTTCTGATTTTAGACATGAACAAACACTGAATCACGAAAGAGGAAAATATAACCTTAGGTGTTATATTATGTAAGTATAACCATCATTTTCCTCCTGGACCAGGCTGGACTCTACAGTACTCTGTATGGCAGGTTCAATGGAATATATAGAACGTCACAAAGAGCTGTAGTGAACGGGTAAATCAGAAGATGGGGCTAATGCTACTACACAGGGCGCAACAGAGGCAAGAAGAAGAAGGACTGAGCAATCAGGAAGCGCCTGGCTGCTGCCTAGCAACCAGCGACCAATGCGATTCATGAACGTGAGCACGGATAAAAGGATTTATTGTTGTGTTGATTAGAGCAGAGCTAACTGTGTGTTTGGCAGTGAAGTTCTGTCTTTAGACATTGAACCTAAAACCAGAATGAGTCTGTCTGTAAGGTAAGCTGATGTGGCCCCCGCTACTCATGCTCTCTACCGGGCCACAGTCACTTTGAAGGCGGTAAACGTGCCTGGTCCGACCGGGTTAGCAGTTAGCATGTCGGCTTCCGTCATCGCTGTGTGCCGCGGTTTGTTTCAGGGACGGCGCTCTGCCGCTGCCGCTGGGCTCGGATCAATGCACTCAGCAGGCGTGTTGGGGGATAGTGACCATTGCTATTTAATCTGGTATCAGACATTTTTAGACAAATAATATCTAAACTGAAATCAAATCAGAGCGCTTCCTTTGAGAATTATTAGGGACTCTTTAAAAGAACCACCGATACGTTTTTATTTTATGCGTTTTAGAACTGAGGAGAGTTTAAATTTCAACAGAAACATGGAACACATTATTTCCATGTTTCTGTTGAAATTTATCTCGTGACGCACATTATTTATGTGCGTCACGAGACACCTGGAACAGAAATCGATTCTTAGCTCGAATTAAAACCTGATCATTCAGTTCAGTAAAAAAAATAAAAAAATAAAAAAATACTACACAAGATACATAAAAATGATTTTTAACAAAAATGTTATCCTACGATCTACAATGTCAAGAGAAAGATAACTGACCTGATCATTGTCCAGCGAGTCATTGACACAAAGCCACAGATGAGGCTGACTGCGAACAAACATTTTCACTGAAGGTTCAGTGGGAGGAAAAAGTGTTGTTGGAAAATGGAAACAGATTTTTATTATGTGAGGAAATAAAATCTTAATTCATCCTAATTTGTTGTGATCGTGGAAATTCATTGGAGACAGTTACATGTTTTTAAAAATTCCGATAACAAAGATAACACCAAAAAGTGATTTATTATTTTAAATGTTATATAATTTTAGGGTGGCATTTGCATTTTCCTAGCTTGTATATGCAAACTACATAGTGCATAACTTGAATTTCTAAAGTATATTAGTATTTTAGTACTAATAAAGTAATAGTAAAGATACACTTGTGCAATATTCTGTCATGCATTTCCTTGGGTAATCTTTGATTTATTGCATGTTTCTCAACAGAACTGAGCTCGACAAACCCAAACGCAAGAAGAGAAGAGAGCTCACCGAAGATCAGAAGCATGAAATTAAAGAAGCATTTGATTTATTTGACACGGACAAAGATAAAGAGATAGATTATCATGAGCTGAAGGTGAGTGGGGGGGGAAACGGTAAAAGCTGTGTCATAAAAATTGTGGAATATGGAATATCTCACACATCCCACATATGACACATACCACACCTTAACGACATGTTGGGTCACAAAACATGGCATTTCAAAAAAGCCGAGGCGCATGTCACAAAAGCTACTGCATGTGTCACAAAAGCCGTGTTATATCACAAAGTTGTGTTATGATACAAAAGTCATAGCACAAAATCAGTGGCCTGAGTGACAAAATCCATACTATGTGTCACAAAGGCCGTGGCATACCTCACAAAAGACATGGTCATTTGTCACAAATACCTTTGTGACTCATCCCACGGCTTTTGTGACATAGGAATGTCTCAAAAGCTGTAGCATATATCACAAAAGCTATGTTATGTTGCAAAATCCATGGCGTATGTCACAAAGCCGTGTTATTTCTAAAAACACGGTGAAAACGAGGCAGGAAGCGCCACTATCACCATTTGGGCTTGCTGCCTCTGAGGAAAAGAGTGTTTGAGGAACAGATGCTTATTGAGAGTAAACAGCATTTCACTGTATTCATAAATGTTACATTAGTAAATAAAAAATCGATGTGATTGTTCTTATAGCCTGCACTAATCTGAAATGTTAAAAAGCAACTATTGCACAAATTTTTAATTGCATTTTTTTGTATTAATTTGCGTAATATGTTTGCAATGGTCATTAATACATTATTAATCCGAGCGTCAACTGCTAGTGCTGGCACAGCATTACCGTCATGTTTCATTCAACACTTCATCCGATTAATTGCCTGAGGTGTCATCCCCAGGTGGCAATGCGAGCGCTTGGGTTTGAAGTGAAGAAAGTGGACGTTCTGAAGATCCTGAAGGACTACGATCGGGAAGGCAACGGCAAGATCACATTCCAGGACTTCAACGAAGTGGGTAAGGTGACGGGAACAACTGCGCTGACAGTAGCAGCGTTTCTATTAAAAATAAAATTGCTTAATGGAAACATGTCATGTTTGGAGAATCTCACTTTTCGCGAGTGTCAGAATACATGTATTTTGTAAAACTGCTATGGAAACACTTTTTTTTTTGTTGCATCAAACGAATCATGTGATCAGCAGCCGGATGTTACTACTGGTTAAGACAACAAAGAAGAAGACAGGAAGTAGTCGGAGGATGAAGGTTTTTGTTTTTTCAGACAACCTGCAGCCGGCTGCACCAGAGCTCTCAGGTTATAAAAGGTTGTGTGTCTTTCCGATGTGTTAAATCCATCGCAGACTACAATTTCCCCAAAATGGCGTATGTGTAGCCGCTCCCAAGGAGGCGGGGCTTGTCACTCCAACGCCTGAATAAGACGCCAACATCTGTAATGGCTGATGGATGAGCGCTCGCCCCTTGGCTGAATTATGACTATATCTCACGGTTTTTAATGACTTATTGCGTGAACAAGCTTATTCATGTCTGATTTTAATTTCAGTTTACTATTCAATGGAAACAGCAATTGCAAAATGGTGTTGGTTTTTTTGTCTCCTCAACATGAGCACAATATATACAAAGACTTCTGCACATTTGTAACAAAAATGCAGCTGCAGAGTGACTTCGGCGACTAATTTAAACGCGTTCTGTCCACAGTGACTGACCGCATCCTGGAGCGGGACCCCAAGGAGGAGATCATGAAGGCGTTCAGGCTCTTTGACGACGACGAGTCGGGGAAGATCAGCCTGAGGAACCTGAGACGAGTCGCTCGGGAACTCGGCGAAAACATCAGCGACGAGGAGCTGCGCAGCATGATCGACGAGTTCGACACCGACGGAGACGGAGAGAGTACGTCAGACTCCGGTTTTCCTACATTCTCAGCCAGCTGATTTGACAAACAGGAAAGTGTTGATGAGCTGACTTTACTTTTTCAGTCAACCAGGAGGAGTTCCTCGCCATTATGACCGGAGACTCCTGAGGAATCGCTGACTGACAGAAGCTAAATGACATCCTGCTTTTCCGTTGTGGCTCTGAAGTGAACTGGACTCATTCATTGACCTGGAGTCTTATATATATTTTTTTATTTTAGTTTTGATTTATTTTTATTTATTACCTGGCAGTGGTGGCGGTAAAGATCAGTTACTCCTGCAAATGCATGACGCTGCTTTCTCAACTGGACTGATCTTCGTTTTTATCACACTTGGTGCAAAATAAAGACATAAAGAGGGAACTGTTAAGATCTGTGGGTTTGTTGTTTCCTCTGACTTTTAAGAGGTTAATTGAAAAGTCAGCAGGTCATTTCTAAAAACGGCTGCATTTATATTTTAGAGTTACTGCTTATATTTGTCAGGAACATGTCAGTGTTTGGATTTGCTTTTTATTTTGTTACACAGTAAGTTTTTTTTTGACGTTTTCTTTATTAAGACCTGACTCTTACTAAAATCCTACTTGCTTTGAAAATGTTCTCTGCTTCATATTTAAAACCAGAAATCCTGCTTGTGCGCCGGAAAATGGTTGACTGATTAATGTTGGAAAAGTACCCAGAACTCCCTGCAGCTTTCCACTAGCTGTGAGATTTGAATTTGTCCAGTTATCGTCTGTTGAGTTTGACTTTTTTCCTTCCTGTAAATGTGCTCATCTGCATTTCAGTGAGAAGTTCCATTTTCCATCAATGTTTTTTACACTTAAATATTTCAACAAAAAAATAAAGGCAACCCAGATGTGGGAAAATATTTGAAATTAATTTTATATCACCACCTAGTGACCACACGATGTACAGAATATATCGCTTTCTCTCACAAGGCAAGTGATGAAAATTCAACAACTATCAAGTATCTGCCAAAACCTGTTAAGAGTATTAAACTATACTATACATACTGCAAAACCCAAAAGTCTTCACGCCCTGGTGGGTTTAGATTTTCTTTGAAATGTCCAACCGGGGGGTTGGACAAATGTCCCCAATACAACAATGGGGGAAAAAGAAAGTACATTTTTGACAAAAATCTCAGAAATTTCAAGACCAATCTCAGAAAATTTCTAGAAAAAAGTATAAATGTCTGAGTTTCAAAAGTCAGAACTTTTTCAGTTTTGAAACCCAGAACATTTGAAAAGTTTCAATAAATATACATATAGAAAGAAACTTAGAAATTTCTAGAAAATTTCTGAGTTTAATCTGAGATGAGTTTAAATTCTTTGTACTCCTCTTTTTGTTGTCCTGACTACAGTGCTGCAAATACATCATCGTTCTGTCACATTTATAACTACATCTTAATAATGTGTAGAAATATTCTTGTTGGTATTACGCCAACATTGTTATACAGTGTTTTGCAAAAGTGGCTTCAGTTGCCATATTCTCGAGCTAATGTTGGTAAAACATTCTTTTTAGAAGTTGGAAACTCTTTTCTCATTTTTGTTAATGAAATCTTATTTTTCTGTCTTTTTTTAAATTGACTGTCAGATTGAACAGCAGCCAGTAAACGTGAATATGTTGGATGCAGATTCATGAGGCCCACCACCAACTGAGCGCTCCACCTGGACACAGCACCGCTGTTGGCATGGCAACTAACCGACCTGGTCAGATAGGTTTAGACCTTCAGACTCACTGTTTTATCATATCCAGCATTATCATCATAGTGAAGTGTGGAACTTCTGACACTGTTGTGACTGTGGCAAACTTGCTTTACCGTAGCTGTCCACTAGATGAGGCTGTTTGTCATATAATGACAGAATTGTTCAGAGGGAAGTTTCTCCTCTGACCTTTGCCCTTTTAGACAGTACCTGCCATCCTCTACATGGTTAATTATTGTATACTTTATAAATCTATCAACATTTTGTCTGAACTGTGATTCATTTTTGCATTGCTATGTATATTAAATTCATCATCTGTCATGTGTTTGAATAATTTCTGCTCTATGATGTATCTTAATGATGTGTCTTAATGATGGTTCCCAGCGGGGTGTAAAGTCCAGCTAATGGGGATCCTAAACAGTAAACAACAATAATAACATACTGATATCTATCTGTCTCTCTCTTTCTTGTCCTCACTCTCTCTTTTATATATATATATACATAAATTCAATACATCAGAAAATTATAGCTCGTAGAAAGTTGAGTGGAAGGGAAAAGTGTGGTGGGGAAATGTGTGACAGAGTTAACTGCAGCCTTGAGAGGATTATCAAGCAAATTGTATTTTAGAATGTGGGGAAACTGTAAAGCACCTCATGCTTCCCACTGCTGACAAGCTTTATAGAGATGCTGATTTTATTTACTACCGTTACTTCTTCACTTCAGCAACGGTGGTGTTTCTGCTCTTGATTGGCCAGTAAACTCTTCTGACCTTTAACTTAGAATCTCTGGGCTGTTTCAAGAGGCAGATGAGAGAATCCAGACCCAATAATGTGGGCGAGCTGAAGGCAGCTGTCAACACAAAGCAGCCTGTGCAGAACCACAGGCTGATCTCCATGCTACGCCGCATTGCTGCAGTAATTCATGCAACAGGAGCCCCAACCGAGCATGGAGTGCGTAGACGTGTATGGAATTTTTGTAAACCTGGCACTTCTGTTTAAAGACACTTTTTTTAATAGACCTTGTTTGAGATTTATATTTTTTAGAATTTTTGTTTGCATTATCTGTGAGCCATAATTATCAAAATGAAAAGGCATAAAGGCTTGAAATATTCCACGCAGAGGCGAACACAAACTCTTCATCTGCTCCACCTGGTCGGGAAACATCAGTCAGCACAACTGTTAACGACCCTTATCAATTATCTCTTTAAAATTGCCTCTTTCTTTTGTGCAAATGAAAATCCTTATATGACATTTCTTGCCTCGATTTGAACTCCCTGACCTCTGAAGAGCCGCTGCCCATTTGCTCTTCCTGTCTGCTGAAGCCCAGAAGGCTCACTGCCCCGGTTCCTTCTGGGAAAGACCTCCATCGACCGCACAATGGCAGCGCTGAGCGAAGCCTAACCACTGCACTGCATTGTTTCTTGTTTTCTTTTACTAGTCCTGCACACATTTAACAGATTCTGAGGAGTTCAAATGAAAGTTAGGCAGCAGAAAATCATCACGCTATGTGTGTGTGTGTGTGTGTGTGTGTGTGTGTGCGTGTGTGTGTGTGTGTGTGTGTGTGTGCGCGTGTGTGTGTGTGTGTGCGTGTGTGCGTGTGCGTGTGTGTGTGTGCGTGTGTGTGCGTGTGTGCGTGTGTGTGCGTGTGTGCGTGTGCGTGTGCATGTGTGTGTGTGTGTCAGTATGCGCTCATTCAGGCTGAAGATCAGAACAAGTGTGTGTTAATCAGAGGCAGCATCTGCTCTTTACTGCGGGGATCATGACTCGCCCTTGCACTGGCACTTGTCTGACTGTCGGCCCCTGAACCAGGGCAGCACACGCTCCAGAAATAACTCAACCCAGTTCCTCCCCGGTTACAACCCCGACACCCACTCTGTTTGCTTTCTGCTGTGGATCTACACAAACAAGAGCCGGCAGTACTTGTTTCCAGCAGTTAAGAAAGTGGATGAGGACACTTTACACAAGGAAAGAAGTAACCTGGAAGAGGATAAATACATTTCTTAACCATGAAACTACCCAGATATCAAATATGTGGACACTGGGAAACAAGGGCAAGCAATACTGCAAATGCGTAACTTCATAGTGCTACTATAGGCATGTTTGTGTGAAAAGGTTATGATGCCAATCAGCAGAAAATCATGTCTGGAGTAAAGTTATGTCTTCAAACAGACTACATGAAGAAAAGCAGCATATAATGGTATTTTATTGTAATTTGAAAGCTGTTGGAAATGTGTTCTCTGTACCATGAGGAGGCACTATTAAAATAGTGGAGGATTTTTTTCAACCTGACGTTGACTCTGCAGTTTTCTTCCAACCTTTGGTGCCACCGCTGAGCATGCCAGCGTCAGCGCCACTCGGAGGAGAACGGAGAACTGTTATGCATGGACGGCTGACATGAACTGCTTGTTTATGGAAAAAAAAATCTATTTCACATCAGTTCACAAGGCAAATAAATTAATTTATAAAATGAAAATGAAGGATGTTGTAGCTATGATTTCAGAAATGTACAATATTTAGTCATTGTTCTCTTCAGTTAAATTATTTCAGCTAACATTTTTTTTTTTCTCAGTTTTCAGTTTTCATTGTTTTGTTAGTTTGAGTTAATAACTTTGGTTCTGATTCTTCTCTCACTGAAAACAATAGTTCTAAAACTTTGCGGTGCTGGAACAACTCAAGTTTCCATTTCTCCAATCTGTACTCTGTTTCACAGAGAGCTGCAGTGAAGACAGATTGTAGAGCGGTGTGCCTCTCCCCTCCCCCACTTGTTGCTCCGAGGTTATCATACCATCAGAGACTCATGCCTCTGCTTAGTGAAATGAGAAGGTGACAGCATGTACATCTGACCCAGCAGCTAACTCTGCAGGTCATTAGTCAGCAGGCTCCTCCACATTTCACACCGTGCCATCTTTTTTTTTTCTTCTTCTTTGTTAATTTAATGTTTTATTGTCCCTGCTTTTCTGTTACATTGTGAAGATGGTAGATCTGAGGAGGTGCTTCTCACCATGGATCAGAACCTTCTGCTTGAAGCTTTCATCAAACAGAATTGTGTTCTGGTCGCCCCGGAAACAAATTAGATGTGCTGATTATTAATCTTGACATCTGAAACAATAAATCAGAACTCTAGTCACATACTCCAGCTACCCAGAAGCCCCCAGTCCCTGGTCTATTGCAGGAAAAGAGCAATGCTACTGATGAGCAGAGTCAGAGTTCCTTCTGGTGAGTTCAGCTGTCAGTCATTAGGCTCAGCTATGTCAGTCATGTGTCAACACTTAACCTGTGACCCTGACCGAGACACTCGGACATGAGGCATGTTCAGTTTGATCTCAACAGGAAACTATTTTCAGATATACAGAGAACGAAAAAAAAATGATAAAAAAGGGGGGGAAAAAAATGATGGAGAGTGTAGAGGGAGCTGGATTTTAGGGTGGAGTTGTGAACGATGTTGATAATCTGCGCTGTTTTAGAGCTGCAGCCTGCAGCCCGCCTTTAGTTTTAGCAAAGGCAGCAGAGGAAGTGAACATATTGATCGATTAAAATCGCAGAAAGAAGAATGTGTAAGAATCCTGTTGCTCTAAAGGTATCATGGCCCTGCTTCCCACTGCGTCGTTCACACTTTCGGTCATTTCCTTTGGTTTTATCGAGTTGGTGCGTTACATACTTCATGGCCATACGTTAGCGATTTTCTCAAATCTGATCTAATCCTTGAAAATTGCAACATAGGGCCCAGACCCTCTGAACGAAGCGAAGCGCAGAACCAGGTGCTGGTTTCTCCCGGAGTGCAGACCACCTGTCTTTAGAAATGCAAGACGATGCATGTCGTCTTGCATTTCCCACAAACCGTCTCACTCTGCCAGAGTGTTTTCTGTCGGGTGTCAGCTGGACTCGTGTGTGACACCAGTGCCCAGGTAGGTGCCCCGACCTCTGACCTCTCCCGTTAGGATGACCTCACACCGTCTGATTTCTGTGAGTTAAGGCCCGCTGTGAAATGACTGGCATTTCAAGCAGCTCCTCACAGTTGTCTCGTGCCAGTGAGCATCTGAAGTTCCCAACAGCTCTCATCCCCGCAGGAAAGATGGAAACCTTGAGGTTCACTGAAAAAGCACAAAATCTTACCAAATCATTTTTGTGTAGTTTCTAATGCAAATGTCTTAGTGCACTTGAAATCGACAAACCAAGAAGTAACTTTTTGTCTTATTGTTGAACCACGAACACAAACATTAACTAAGGTTTAGATGTCGTTCCGTTCTGACCTCCTGTCCACTGATAGGCCAGTAGGAACCTATCAGTTCATCACTGTTGCAGAGTCAACATGTTTACGATTCAACCGTTCATGATCACATTTGATCTTCACGTGGAGCGTACGTTCTCCCAGCAGTTTCAGACTGTGGAACAAAAACCAGAGAGCAGACAGTATCCCTGCATGCAGAGGGAGAGCAAAGCTGACATTTAATGGAGATTTGAATCCAGGACATGCTTGCTGGGTATTGTGGCCGTGTTGCTTCTGCATGAATTCTGATCAAAGAATACTCTGGATACATTTGAGGCCATATGTCCGACAGCTGCAGCGTGGTCCGAGTAAGATCCAGCAAGTGGAGACAATAAGGTCAAGCTTAGCAGCAACTCTGTGACAGAATGGCAATAAAACCAGGTATTCCAAGTGACTCTTAACCATAAAATTATGCAAATTAGAAGTACGAAAATAAATTTTCTTAATAGAAACATGGCAATTTTGAAAAGAAGCTCACGTTTTGTGATAAGTTTTTGTGTTAGGGTCAGGTGGTTTGCAGGTATTTCGCCAACCTGCGATTGAAAACACTTTTTTGCAGCACACAAGTCACATGATCAGCAGCCAGATGTTACTGCTGTCAAGAAGATGACAGGAGGATGATGACGGACTGGTGTGTTTTTAATGACTTGTCGCATGAAGCAACTTATTTATGTGTGATTTCAATTGCACTTCTTGTTTGATGGAAGCGCCGCAATTGCAAAATTGTCTCTTTGCGACGTTAGCAGAACATCAATAAAGTTGTGAGCACATTTGTAATGGAGACGCAGCTATGGAAACCGATGGACTGTTATCACCCTGTGGGCTTTAATTTACCCCTGAATTCTCTTGGCATTTATACCGACAGCTAAAAACAACCGAGTACATGAGAATGTTTTTCACAACTTACCTGGAGTAGCATAAGATTTAAAGCCCACAGTAAGCATGATCAGAGGATCTGAGAGGCCAGCAGATGGACGTGGAGAGGAAATGCCTCGAGACATGCGCTGGATTCTGGAACATCCCTGGCAGTTGGGTGAGGCAGGATTGGTTTACACTCGGTCATGGCTTTCACAGTAACTCTATCTCTGGGATATGCAAGCTTCACTCAGCCTGCACTATAAAGCACTGGGCCCTCTCAATAAACACAAAACCTTTCCGTAACATATTGTGTTCCTTCTGCCATGTTTTATGCTGTTGGAATTATAAAGCAAATAAGGCCGGGGTCACAATGGAAAAACACACGTTTCTTCTTTTTGGAACTTTTCTGTCGTCAACCTCACTTTACCGTCAGACGAAGATGAGGCGAGCGCTGCAAAAAACACAAAATATTGCCAGGCTGGTGGAACTGTTAGAAATAAGCTATTTGATCAAATAAAGTGGAATCGCTCAAAAAAAAATAAAAACAAATCAGAAACAAAGTCAACTCTCTGTCTGGAGAAAGTTACATTTCTAAGGCTGTGGGGCTCCAGTGAACCACTGACCTCAGTGGGGAACCAGGAAATCATCAACAACTTATTGAGGCGTTCCCAAAAAACCCAGAGCAACATCAAAACCTCCCAGATGTCACTGACTAACAGCTGGAAAGAGGCTGGACTAGTTTCTGGTGCAAATATCTTGAAATGAGATAAAAACTAAATCACTCATATCTCCAGTGGGATCAAGGAGCTTGTTTTAAGTCAATAATTTCTTAATGTTGATCAAAGTTACTGCCTGCATTTGCGATTCGTTTCACTTCAAGACGTTTTTCTCACGCTCTAACTGAAATCATTTGAAACTGAAACGAGTCATTTTTAATCAATATAAAGAAGTTATGGAATTCATCTTGCTTGAAAGTTACTTGCAAGTTCGTTTTGTCTGTTTCAAGTGCTCTAAGATATTTATAAGTAGAAACCAGATGAAAAAGACTCAGGAGGATTTTGTGCTTTTGCAGTGTGAAACCGATGGAAGGATGAATTCTGCTCGCTTGCTGAAAATCCAGAGGAGATTCAGGATTTTCTCAAAAAGTCAAAGTCCAGACTGAAATCTGACAGATATAATCTGAACCGGGCCGTTCTGTTGAAAGCAACAGGAACTGTGACACGCAGGGGCAGAACAAGGCAAGAAACAAGAAGAGAAAGTAGAAAATCTCCAACGTTCACTTTTCACATTTCCAACAGTGTGACACTTTTCCACTCGACGCTATCTACATGTCAGCAGGTTGTTTGGGGAAAAAACTGTTCATTCCTACAATAAAAAATGTATAAATAATTGAGTTTTACTCGGAGATGGGAAAATATTGAGCTATTCAGTAACAAACTCTCCAAAGAATGTGGCTGAACAGGTGGGCATAACGCCTGACATCAAGATGAACAGTGGAGGATCTGTGATGCTGTGGGACTGTTTCATTTAAAAAGACAAAATCCCTGAGAACTTTGTTTACTAATTCAATATTGAAAAGTCCAAAATAGTGCAACTGAAATGCCATGGCAGATCATTCTTTTTATGGAAAAAGATGTGGAAGGCTCGAGCAGAATGAGCAAGCATGGGGCGACAGTCAATAACAAACGTCCAGGGAAAGCAGCTGGTCTGCTGTCCTTTTTGACCTTGAGGTTAAGATCTGAGGTTTCCTTAGATGGCATTTTACAGTGTACTCAGATGGCTTGTGTTGCATCTTTAATAACTTAAATGGACAATATTTTAGTCAGTGGACACCGGCGTCCTCAGGACAGCTAAGGAGTTTTAATGGGCCGAACGGGGAAACCAAAAATTCTGGCAAAGGGCGATAGTTTCCACCCACTCTCAAATAAGAAACTCCAACTGAAGACCGGATTTCTCTACATTTGTTATTTATTTTTTTTGGTGTGGAAAAATGTGATTAAAGTTTTTTGGGGTTTTTTTTGAGTCTCTAAGCGTATTCTGGAATCAGACCGTCAGAGTCAGCCGATCCGTCCGCCTGCCTCCTTCTTTCCGTCTGCCGGGCCTGACAGGACGGGACAGCTGAGCGTAATCCTCCAGCTAGCAGATGCTCGGAGCGCCGATACCTCCGACATGCTGGCAGGCTCAGTCTGTGTGTAACACGTCCACTGTAAAACCTCAGTAGTTCTCCTTACTTAAAAAGTATATGCAAACTCGTTGCCTCTTTTTTGTTTGCTTTCACTAAATTAGCTAATAAAACTGTGCAATTTTAGCCGCTTTAACTTAAATTAACTTAGTTAATCTGAGGATTTTTTAGTTGTTAAAACAATTAAGTTTTTTTTTTTTTTTTTTTTTTCCATACATATAAATAAACTCCAAAGCTTTCTGAAGTCCATTTTTTTGTAACTTGATTGAAACAGTT
>VMRN01000228.1:216401-231401 GCA_010277015.1 Poeciliopsis turrubarensis
CATTTACTTTGTAAGCGTAGTATTAAATAAGCAAGTATAAACAACTACATATTTAGCTTGAAACTGTGATATTTATAAATGAATGATAAAAATGTCTTTGAGAAATTAACCCTCATTGTTTTTGTCTTCTAACAGAGTAAAGAACCCAAATTATTTCTGTTAATTTTGACCGTGTAAATTTACAAATGGCCCCTTTTAGCCGGGACCCTGAAGGGTCTTTTATACATTTCAGCAAAGATCTACATATCTCCCTCTTCCTAGCTTCCCCTCCAACTCATGTGGGCAGTCCAAGGCTTTTCCACTGCCCCATGTGACTTAATCTGGTCAACTGCAATACCTCCCTAAGAAGGCATCCAGAAACCATCCCAACCAGAAGCTCAAACCAGCTTAACTGTCTCCCTTTGACAGAGAGAAGCGGCAGCTCTGTTTCCCTCTGTCTCATCACCAGTTTTAGAGACCAAATGGCTGTTCTTTCACAGCCCATATTCCTGCAGTACCCCCACACAGGAAAAGCTTTAGGCATATGGTCACAAACCTCACCCAAGAGAAGACTTATTGGGCCCCTGAATTTTGTAAAGGAGGTATTCCAGCATCCATTGTTCGTGATGGAAACCATCTTGTTTCTGATCTGAGACTCAGCAGGACTCTGATTTCCAGTGCTGAGCGAAATCACATTCAGACACAATGCATTGTTTGACTATCACTTGCATGGGGTGAGATAATATAAGCTGAACATGTGGTTCGGTATCTGTCTCACAAAATGACTCAAGAGTTGGTTATTAGAAGGAGTACCTCATCATGCCTCACATTCAGGGTCATGTTATGTCTGAAACGCGCATTGAGAACGTTGAAGGGCTTCTTCCCGGTACTTCTATGCCTTTAATCATACTTTCATGATTAAAGGCATTTGAAAGTATAATTACATACTTTTAAACATTACAAATATACTCTTCACATTTTTAAAAACACTTGGCAGCCCTGTGACTTGGCCTGTCACGATAACAAATTTTTCTGGACAATAAATTGTCCCAGAAAGTATCACAATAAACAATAATATGTTGTTTTGGGACCATTTTCAATTACCATATTGATAATGGCATAATAACGCAAAATTGCCTGCTCAAGGAGCAATAAACTTAAATTTTATTAAAGAGCACTTAACACTGGAACTGGAAGATATTTTAAATATCCAAAATAAAACACAACAACCAATACCAATTACAGAAAGGGAATGAAAATCTGCACATAACCGAATCCATAAATAAAATCGATTATTAAGTGTCTGTAAGCTAATTTGCTCTTCAAAAAATATGAATCATCAGAATGGATATGATCATACTTTTTCTAATTGATCAAATAATTAATTGATTGATTGCTTCTTGGCTTAGCAGTGACTTAAAGATTTTATTTGACATGCTCGGAGCAGGTCTGCACGGAGGTTCAAATTCACCCTGGAGTCTTTCAGCAGGGAGTTGGCATGTTCTGCCTGTGGATGTGTGGGTTCTCTCCAGGTACTCTCCCACAGTCCAAAAATACACCTGCAAGGTTAACTGCTCTGTCTAAATTAGCCCCAGGCATGAGCGAGTGTGTCAGTCCAGACTGTACATCTCCTCCACTGGCCGCTGGAGGTAGGCATCGGTATCCCTGCAGAGATAAGCAGGTTTAGACAGTGGTTGGACACTTTCAGACTTTAGTCAAAATATGTTTTTACATTCAGGGTTTCATTATCTGTAATGTTTAACAAGCAAATGTCATTCTCAGTTTTCTGTGTTACAACTTGACAAGATTGCTGAAACCAGCACTTGACAATCCTAGCTCACAAGTTTTCACATTCTATCATGTTACATTCATAAAACGTTTTTATTATTATTTAATGTCAAGATCAACACAAAGAGTACAATGAGTGTGAAGTGGAGGAGGGATAGTAGATGTAATTGAATCTCAGTAAAAGTGTGTTGGTTCTGTTTAGAGAACATTAGTGACCTAACAGCATCATGAGGCCTGAGAAACCCAGCAGACTGGTCAGGGAGAACGTTCTGGAGAGGTTTAAAGATTTCAGCATCTCCCAGGGGGCGATTAATCAATTTGATCAACTAATCCATTTTTTTGGTTTTGAAGATCTACTTTGTGGGGAATCTGGACGGTCTCACTCATGCACTTCTTGGAGTTCCAGAGTGATGTTGACCTGCCCAAGAACTACCACCTTCGCTGACGGAAGTGTTTGACAGCTTCTATTTGACTTTGAATTCAGGTCTACTCACAGAAGTAATTGTGTTTTCATTTTAAGGGGAAAAAAAGTGAGGATAAAACATATCAATTAAAATAAAATAAAAAATTGTATTTGTTCTGAAAAATAAAAAAAAATCAGATTTTATTTCTAAGCCACTTTGGCCAGCCCCACCCAGAGCTCAGAGGATGAGTTTCACCTTCCATCAGGATAACGACCCTACACCGACAATGAAATGATTTTGATCAAACCAGATTCATATCTTAGGATGGCCTACTCAAAGGCCAGACCTAAATCCAATTGAAAACGTGTGGCAAGTTTCAAAGTTAAGGTGTGTTGCAAAGAAAAATGATCACAAATTTCCCCCAGCAGAAGTAAGCTGCTAATGACACGCGAAAAGGTTTTTTTCGAAGCTTTGCTGCTGCAGAGAGTTTTTCTTCACAAGGTGACTCAAGGGAACTCCAATTCTACTGAATAAAAACTTCTTTTTATTCAGTGATAAACTGTATAATTTGAAGAACACAGCACATGATTGGTTGTTTTCTTTAGTGAACAATATTCCCCTCTCTCTCTCTTTTTCTTTGCTCCTGTTTTATGTCAGTCCACATATTTGCTAGCCTTGGTTTTAACTTCAGGCTGTAGAGACGAGCTTGTTTAAACAGAGGGTTTGTTGGAAACAAGCAGATCCATAGAGCCTTCAAAGACAGCACCACTGTTCTTCTTCTTCTCACCTCACGCTCCCCACCCCTCAAGGCCGTTCACGTCTCCAGCAAAGCGCTGCAGGCTGCTATCAAAGTGACTCAGACAGAGGAGGGTTTGTGCACAAGTCACACAAAATCTCCACTGGAATTATCACAAGGTTACACAACTACGAGACATTGGCACCTGCTTTATTTTTATAAGCTGTAAAACTAATTGGTAATAAAAATTTTATTACCGGTGGTTAATCTTTCAAAGGTGGCTGACCTCATTTTATTTGAGGAAAATTAACACAATACTTGAACAGCACAATAATTCATGGTCAGTTCTTGGCATAGGTTGAGATAAGTGGTTTTGCCTAGGGCAGCAACTGCTGACATCGACAAAATAAAAAAATGGAAACAACCCCCCCGCCCCCGAAATTATTAAAGGTGCAGTTTGTAAATTTTGTAAAACTTTGTTTGTTACATTTTCTGAAGGAGCAATAATGTTTAAAATAGTCTTTTTGAGTTTACTTCATTTTATAATTCCCTCATCAAAAACACACTATTGTTGCTTTGATTTTTTCATGCATGTTTGAAAAATCATTTTGTCTCCCATGGCAACCATTCAGTTGTGCAAAACGCTTAGATGAACCAAGGCCGAGGTCGTCAAGATTCGACATGCCTCATAAGTTTATTTTTTATTTATTTTCTTTTCAACTAGAGGACTCCTTTGCTATTTTATACACACATTTCCTACATCTTTTAATGTGACCCCCTAATCAAACCAAAGTAATTCCAAGTGAGTGACTAGCACACATTACCTGTTGGGAATCAAAAACCACAGATCCTGACAGTAGTCTTAGGCCAAGTACGCGCGTAACCAAGTCTCTATAAAAACAAAATATTTCTGTTACATTTTTCCTGAAAAGTTTCCATCCTCATGGACCTCGCAAAATACGCCAAGAGCTTTGTTTACATGTACAGATATCTAAGTCGAATAACTTTAGAATTGCGTATTATAATGTAACATTATTAAAACACATGCACAGCATCAATATCTGATGACAACGTCAATATATTGGTGTATTTTTTGTTACAGTCTGCAATGTGTAGGACCCTAAATCTCGGTTTTCCCATGTACGCATGCAAACATAAACACTGAGTTTTCTGAAATCTCCACTTCGGTCTGAGTTTTCATGTTTTTTAGTGATATGAATCAGAGTTTTTGTTTGGATGGAAGGACAAAACACATCCAAACTTATTTGTCTTCCCAGATATCTGGCAATGTGTGCACTAGGCCATAGTAGAATCTAGAAAATATTCTCAAACTGCTGGTTGTTAAAACGAATGCAAAACATCCCTCTTGTGATTACAAACTGATGGTCAGTACAAAACTGCGTATCCAGGAAAATCACTTATGAAAGGAGTTAAATTGCAAAGATTTGAAATGGCAAAGTTGTGAAATGAGCAGCAGCTGATTCTGTATGAAGAAGCGCTCACAGTTCTTCATACAGTTCCTTTCTCTCAAGACAGTTTGATCCCTCACAAACACACCCATCGCCCACACTAATCATCCTGCAACCTCAGGCCATTGCAGCTCTCTTCAGATCTTCCTTATCTGCAGCATCCTGGCAGGGAGTACGAGGGCATGTCCACATGTCGCCTATTAGCTGTTGCTCTGGGCGATGTGCTTTGTACACATGTGTGGACCCGAAAAAACACACAGCACTCCGCCAGCCTTAGAGTGTTCGACGGATTGGGAGAGATTGCTCGACAGCTGATTTCCATTTCTCTCTCTGTTCAACGTTTTCTCTCGTTCCTGCCAACCAGAACCCAGCCGTATTATTCTTTGGGGTAAAAAGTTCACTCTTTTATTTTTGGAGTCCTTCTGTTTTACACGGTCTATAAATAGTAGGGAGGTTTGTGAAGACGCAGGAGGGGGAGCTGGTTGGAGATTTGCCGTCATCCTTGAAATGATCAAACTCCTCACGAAGCGACACCTTCGTGCTGATTTCTGTGATTTGAAGCAACCTTCCCTGAACGGCTCCCATCTTTGCTTGACCTAAAATTCCCTTTTCAGCTCCAACGTGCTGAGTGAGCGTGTCTGGGAGTGCTGCTAATTTAAACGGCGTTCTGGAGCCGTCCTGCAGAGAGGAGCGCTTGCAGGCGCTTTGACTCATGCACTAGATATTCACATAATGCTCAATCGGCATGTCTCCACTTGCTGCCGATGAGCTCTATGCTACTGTCACAATACAAAGCTTAATCTTCTTGTTGTGTTGTGACAAAACACATCAGTTACGGCGTAGTGTGAGAAGCTCTTAGGTAATGCTTCCTTCCAGCAGAAAACCGACATGTTCTGATCAGGTTGTGCTCCTACTGATAATCACATTAGTCATTTTTAATTGCTGGTTGTTTTTACCAAATATGTAATATTTGGATATGGAGTTCTGCGTTTTAGGTAATCGGCGAAGAATGAGCTATTCAGAAACGAGGAGGGAAGTGACCGTTTCTAAAAGCTAACGGTTTCACAGAATCTTGCTGGAAAAGTCGACCTTGCTAATGTTTTCCAGAAACTGCTACAGTCAGCATTCTTCACACAATAGAAACACATTTTGAAGGCTTTGTTTCCAGTGACTTGAACATGTATATGTTAGACATTAGTATATATTAGTATATTAACATATTAGTATATATTTTTTATATGTCACTGCTGTCTCCACAATCCAACAGAGGTTGGAGATAGAGAGATAGAGAGCGTTAGCAGCGAGGCCTGTCACGATCAACAGGATGATAAATCGTCCCAGAGGTTTTTTGTGATAAACTGTAATATTGTTATTTTGAGAGTGATGTAATGGTAATGGAATAATAATACACATACACCTGCTCAAAGATAAATAAACTTTCATTTCTAACAAATATTTCACGCTGGAACTGGAAGACATTTTAAAGATTCAAAATAAAATATGAATAAATAAATAAAATGGATACTGAAAGCACTGCAAACAAAATTTTTGAGCTCGTTGAGACCAATGCACTAGGCTGGTGGTCCCCAAAGATGATCCTGGAGGGCCAGCATATGGTTTGTTCTCTCCCTGGTGGTAATAACAATCTTCTCAGCATGTCAATGTTCTTCTTTGGTCTTATATTGAAACCATCATTTGATCCAGGTGCATTAAACCAGGGACAGAACTAAAACATGCACGATGCCAGTGCTCCAGGACCCACTTTGGTCGCCACTGCGTTAGGCTGAAACCTTTCGTTATTCAGTCTTTGGTAGAAAGAGAGAGAGAAAGGAGAAAAACAAACATGGAAATAATTACGCTCATTGTAATTTATCATGCAATTAATCGATTTATTTTTCATTACCACAGTAGTAGTGGAAAGTAGTGCTTTGCATTTTAATTCTGTTCATAGTGCTTTGTAGACTTATTCACACCACTTGGATTTTTCACATTTTTTTTATGTCACAATCTACTTAATTGCTTTTTATGCAACTGCTCCAATAAAGATCAGATTTGTGGAGTAGATGATGGATAGTTGTTCTAACCCTGCTTTAAGCTTCTCCACTGCTTCCTCCCTGACCTGTCTGCTGACCTCTGCTTTATACTGAGATTAAACACACACACAGACACGCACACACACACGCACACACACACACACACTCTGTTTTCTAAGTTCTAAGGAAAGCCATCTCTGAAATCTAACTAAATAGTATAATTATAATATCTCTGTTTACTTTAGCACAATACAACAAGTATATCGTCTTGAAATAGGAATAATCATTATTTTAAGCTTGTAGACTAGATCTTCTAACATTGATTTTACCCTTTTAAATACTATAAAAAGTGTTTGAAAGGGTTAATGGAGACTTCCAGGAGGCATAGTTTCAGAAGGAGTAGGACTTTTTAAAGTGACAGAGGCACATTTTTAATGTGTTAAATTACAAAGTGAAATTTGTTTTAAGTCATATTTGATATATACAGCATTTTAACAACAACCGAAGTTAACATAGTTACTTGACTGTGCTATAAAATGGCACTCTGTGCCTGGAAAACACATAATACTGCCCTTTTAGAGTTCCACGCAAAGCATGTCTATTGGCAAACAGAAAAGCTGCAACAATAAAACAGAGCTCCTTAACAGTTTCCATTACTTAACAATCCTCTGTGGAGATTGGGTCTCTTCTGATCCAAGTCCGTAATGTGGTGCTTGGTGGTTGGAGGTGTAAAAATGGAGACGAGCGGCTCGAAGCCGGCATCTGTGTTTAGAGTAACGCAATAACACCCTTATTAGACAAACACTGACTGAAGAATGTGGAGAAGAAATTCCATACATCACTTATATGTTTTCATACAACTAGTGCACACTTTACATGACAATTTAATTTCTGGTCATGCATTATGCTGCTAATGCAAAGTAAGTTGCAGAGGCACAGAGTGAGAAGTGCTTTCAAAATCGAAGCAGAAATTCCTGTTGCTAACAGAGATCCGGTTTGGGGAACTACAGGCGGCCTGGGCTCTTTACAGTTAAGTCAGTCTGAGGCATAAAACACCAAAAGAATCGGAATCGGTTCAAACTTGGTTTTGAGCTGATACCTTTCAGTAATATTCATACATGAGTTCTTCTGAGTAAAGAATCCAAATATTTAGAGATATTTGGATTCTTTGGATTCTTCGTTTCCATCATTAATGTCTCATCTATCAACATTGTTTTTCCTTTGAAAGATGACAGATTTTGATATTACTTCAACTTTCTTATTTTACTGATCTCCTGTCAATTTGGCTCTAACTCCATTCATTGGGGTGTTTTGTATATATGTATATGCAATGGCTACAACAGATCCCAGGAACAACATCAGACATCTCAGTCCAGAAATGTGCGTCCAGAAAGGACCCTCAAGCTCCCAGGCCTCTGGTAGAGGACCTGAGCTCAGAGGATAAGAACCACCCGCGGTGGGTGAGAAGGGAATTTTTTTGTATCTATATATATCTATATTTATAAATATAGATATATTTATAGATATATAAATATATCTATATATATCTATATTTATAAATATAGATATATATAGCTAAAAGGAAATAAACCACAAGAACAGCTAGTAAGGGAATTACCAAATATCATTTAGAAATACCTTCTTTAGTGAGACCAAACATCACACTTTCATCACAAAGTACCAGTCGAAGTGGAAAACACTTGTTTAAACTGGGGCTTTTAAACAAACATAATGAATTCATGCTTTAATTGAACGTGTTTGAACCAGTCATTGTTTTGTGTTTCTTTGTTGATGTGATATGTTCATCTTTAGAATTTCTACCTAATATAACCTATTGTAAATGTTGTGTGTGTGTTTTTGTTTTTTTTTACTAACTGTTTTATGTATTTATGTTGATTAATATTAAATAATAATAATAATAATAATAATAATAATAATAATAAAGATTGGGAAAACGAACAGGTAGTTTGAGCTCAGCTGAAGTACTCAGTGGTTTGGAAGAAATTTCTGCCTTTTAGTTTTGCTTTTCAAAAGCCGCAGATGCGATGGTGCAGCAGATCTGAACTTCACAATCTGTGATTTGCATTCTGACATGGCCGCCTGTTTCACTTCCTCCTGAGCACAGAGAACCCCCGTGAGGAAGCTGGTGATGGGCGTGTCTGGGGGGGGAGGCTGCTTGGGGGATCCAGATACAGTGACACGCAGACAGACGGCATGCTGCCTGTCTGTGCGTGCACAGCAGTTAAATTTAGTACATACAGAACCCATTTTTATCATTAGGCGGAACGTCCACACATGTCTGTCTGAGGTTTGGACTATATAAAAATCACTTTATTATCCATATGTTTGCTGCCTGTTGTGTGTAGGAAGAAAATCTTATTTTTAAACTCCTGTTTATTGCCTAAAGTTTTCACACATGCACAATAAACCAATAACAAAATATACTGCAATAAACACAAGATCATTCGTATGATAGAATATTCAATATTCAACATATAGCATATTCACTGAACTCTGATCCAGAACCGCACAGCATTCTGGGAGATGTAGGCAGAGGGAAGGCTTTAGCTGCTCAATGTCTCACAGTGAGTGAAGCTAGATTGGTGACATCAACTTACTCAGCCACTCTTTGGTTACTTAGCAACAAGGTGATGAGTAACATGTGCAGTGACCGTTTTTGGAGTATTTTGGATATTTAAAACAGAAAACTAATCAATAATCATTGATATAGACAGCTATCAACTGATATGAAACACTTATATCCTGATGAGTTTTTCAGCCATGTCATCCAGCAACTTTCATATAGTTTGGAATTTGATAATAAAAAGACACATTGCTCTTCATTACCATTTGATTTCGTCTCGTTGAAATCTGAATCTTGTCTTAATGTGAAACTGATCGTGTGCTTATGGATGTTTCTCTGCAGGTTCCAGCCAGCAGTTTGAGACTGAGAAGAAAAAACATTTGAGGAGCTGGACGTGGATTGAAGGAGGCATTAAGAAGCAACAACTGTGAAAGAAAAGAAGAAGCATAAGTGGGAAAATCGCAACGATGGGGAGGAAAAAGATTCAGATTGCACGAATAATGGATGAAAGGAACAGACATGTAAGCAACAAACAGAAGGTCAAGAGAAACTGCTTTCACTCAAAATCAGTCTCCAAGTTTCAGAGTTAGAACTACAATTCCAGTTTGCTCTCAGATTGGATGAATCAGTGTTTTAACTAGAACCTGAGACCTGAAATGATGTCACCTTTATATGATTGTGTTTAATCTCAGTTCAGTTGTCACTATCCAAAAGTAAATTTACAAATTTCACCAACTGATGGAAGTAATGGTTTAAAGTTGAAACAAAGTAACGTCCCAGCATCCGCAGACTCACTGTCATGTGATGCTCACAAGCACTCACTGGGTATGAGCCTGATTGTGATGCACCAGCTGGCTCAATGCAACATGACTTCTGAGTAATGAGGCCCTGTTGTCAAAAGGACTGTTGCATGAGTTCATTTGTACACACAAGTGAACACGCAGCAGAGTGCGCGCACACACACATGCGCACGCACAGGTCGTGTTTGAGGGAACGTTTTTTTCTCTTCCTGTTTTGACAGGAAGTGCAAGCACATGTGCTTCCTGATCCACAACAGACAGGATCTACCCTCACATTTCTTCCCTGGACTGTGTGATGGGGCATCCAGCACAGTGCGCCTAGCGCTGCAGCAACTTACAGTCGGGCTATTTTTAAAAGGCATAATAATAAAAAACTCACCAGCCTGTTTAGGGCTGTTGCTAATTATTTTCAGATTGTTCTGACAATTAATCAAGTAATTGCATGAAAAAACAAATTATAAACTACAATATTTATAAATACTGCCATGACACCAGTATTAATATTTTCATACCAATATCTGCCCAAATTTTCTTATCAGTGCAGCCCTACCAATTAGTTTTCTGTTGCTTAGAAAATTAGCCTTCAATTTCAAGAGCTCATTTTTTAAATCAACCCAGAGAAAATTACACAAAATCTAAAATTATATTCAGTTTAATACAATAAAAATAATAAAGCAGCAGGACACTAAAAAAAACTGTGCGGACAGCTCCAGTTTTCAGCTTGCATTTTCATCCTGGATCAGTTTAATAGATGAACTCTCATTTTGCAACAAAAGTTACAGCTTTTGTGTCCATGTGAACGACGGGATCTTTGGCAGCTTCATCACACAGAAACACACGTCAGCTCTGCAGATGACACGGTGTGCTCTGCCACTCCTGAGTTACCACTTGGGATGATGGGAAATATATTTTTTGGATTGCGCATCAAGCTACACTGTATCATGTTGCATAAGTTATGACAAAGTGGAACTTCCCCAAATTTGGACGGCTGTCTGAAAACAGCACATCTTGCAGATCACAGTGAACTTCTGCGGTCGATACAGTCTCTCTTTCATTGTAAAAGTGCAAAAACCTTTAGGTTTAGGTTGCATTGTTTAAAAATAATATGTCATGACTTGACCTGTTCAACTATCTGACTTGAATTAAGGGGAAGCTATGAACCTATTTTAACCTCTAATCATAATAATGCAAAATCAGAGGCAACAACTCCAAGCAATGTGGCGTAAGATTATTCCTGAGCTGCATGTAAAACAAACCAAGTAAACCAAAGAACATTTGCTTTACCTTCCTCACTAAAGTGTCAGACTAGCTGTGCTTTTGTAAAAAAATAAAAATAAAAATATTAAATAAAGGAAAAAAAAAAGCCAAGTGGCTACTTTTATCAAAAATGTAACTCTCATATATAAAACTGGTCCTCACTTTCCTCTGGCCCTTAGGTGACATTTACAAAGCGCAAGTTTGGTCTGATGAAGAAAGCCTACGAGCTGAGCGTCCTGTGTGACTGTGAGATCGCTCTCATCATCTTCAACAGCACCAACAAGCTGTTCCAGTACGCCAGCACCGACATGGACAAGGTTCTGCTCAAATACACCGAGTACAACGAGCCGCATGAGAGTAGGACCAACTCGGACATCGTGGATGTAAGGAAACGACACACACACACACACACACACACACGCACACGCACACACGCACACACACTGATGACGTGGAATAGGTAGAGAAGATCTTTTAATGTTTGATGGAATATTATCTACTGAGGTTCATGTGCTTCAAAGCAAAAACTGTAAGGTATAGGATTAGGATTTCAACAGTTTCTTTTGTTGTTGTATTTATGATGACGATAAAAAAAAGAAAAAATACACTCTCCCATTTACCAAGCGATCAAGTTTGTAATGTAGAAGATGCATGTTTAAATTTTTGTTTTGAAGCTTTCATAGCCAAAGGATCCATCTGCTCAGCACGAGTGCAATTCATTTGAGGTCCAACATTTAATTTTTTTGAAATGATTCTTGAGATGTTTTTTTTTTAAAAATGCATCCATGCTCTAATTGTCCATCTTCAGCAACATCATCCTTGCTTGTGCAGCTTAGCAATTACACACGGACAGCCTGTTTTCCTTCTACCACTTGCAAGTCACGACAGAGAGAACACCTGACAGAAAATGACATGAAAGCCACATTTATTTGAGATATTGACTTTTATGTGGTTCTAAAGTTTTGATGATCTGATGAACAGCTTATTTCCCTTTATATGGAATTTTCCATGATTTGCTTTCTCTGTTTCCGTGTCTTGTTTTATTCTCCTTTTGGACTTTAAGGGTTTATTTGATATTAGAACAACACATGAATACTTGCATTTTCTTCCCTGATCTTAAGATTCTGTTCAGTAATTTATGGCGAAATAAAAAAGGTTTTCTTGTCAGGTACAGAATTAAAATGTTCCTGACAGTCCAGCAACCAAATCCATTATTTCTGGGTGTGAAAGCTGGTGCTGTTAACATTTTATCTTTGTACAAAAACCCAGGACTGCTGGTGTTTCAAGTGATTACAGAAGCTTACAGGTAGCTCACAGGTAGCTCTGACAATCACTACTTCCTGCTTCTCTCAGAGCTACAGAAGCAGGACTGTGACTTGATCAAGTGAGGATGATGTTACAGCCCTGCTTACAGTCTGCTCCTTGATTTGTCATTAAATAATTTTTTTGTGACAAATGTCCATGTTCAAAATCTGAGGATCAGTGATTGTTGAGGTTGTTTGCAATTGCAGCTGCTTTTTTTGGTGTCATGTCTGAAAACTTCCGTGAGTTAAAGTCTGAGTGTGTTATTGTGCTAATTTCTCTGATCGGTGAAGGTTTTTAGTCTCTTTAACTCGTTTGTATTGGTGAATGTTAGTGACAGTGTCGCACCAGAACTCAGTGCTACAGTACGTACTGGACCAAGGGCTTATGTAACAGTGTTAACAGAGCTCAATCACAAGCATATGCCCTGACACACACATGTAAACACACACCCCTAACCTGGGGATATTAGCTTAAGTGTGACTCCCAGGTGACGTTTAGGTCCAGACAGGATTCTGATGCAGAGGCTGCAAACCTCCTGAACCTGACAGCTGACAGTATGATTATCTAACGCTCCTAATCAATACTCAAATGTAGCATCTATTCTATTCACTATTTTCTGAACACAAAGAGCTGCAACACTGAGCTGCTGCCCTCACCAGCAGAAATCTGACTGAATGTTGTTTTTTTTCTTTTAGCTACAAGCAAACCAGTTCTAATTTCATACACACAGTGCCTTATGAAATTGTGAACGTTTTGTTATGTTAGAACAAGGGTTGGGCAATTATCATATATTATTTATGGTGAAATATTTCTTATCGTGGTAAGAATTTTGATTTATCGTTGCCATTGTAAACTTCACTTACTGTTATTAAATAAATAAAAAACTGACAGAATGATCAGAAAATGTAATTTCTGCTCTTTTCTCTGCTTTTTGTTCTACAAGAGCATCAGGAAATATCACTCACTTCAAAAGTATCATTAATTGCAGTTTCTGAGGGCAGTTTGGTTTAATGATATGAATCACACTTTTTTAAGTAGATGAAGAAGCCTAAACGGAAATATTTTTAAAGAACAATATTTGTGATTATGGTGCTGTTAATCCTGTGCCATTAATAGCAATCACAAGCAATCCAGGACTATTTATTGCCTATAAATAAGTAGTGCTTTTATCATACTCTTTATCATCATCATAACAGTACCACAAAATATCTCCAAAAAGTTATTGGGATTTTACTCAAGAGTCCAAAAGAAAGCACAATTCATAATAAATTGTGTTCAGAAACCAGGTGGGAGTAAAGTTTAAAGGAGATTACGTTAGAAGTTAATATCTCAAGCTTAGAGCAATAATTAGATAAGCAACCTGTTGGAACTCTGGAGGAGCTGCAAAAATCCAGAACTCAGGTGGAAGAAGCTGTTTCATATATATATATGCTCCATAAATCTGACCTTCAGAGAACACCTGTTGTGTCAAAAGAAGCCCTGCTTCCAGTTGGCCCAGAACCCGGCAGACGATGCAGTGAACACATGGAAGAAGGAGCTCTTGTTTTTTGTTGTGAGTGCTGACAGGAAGAGGGACGGCGCTAAATACGGAGCAGTCCTGGAAAAAAATCTGTCAGAGGCAGCAAAGAAACAACTTACATCTGGAGCAAAGGTTCACAGTGATGGTGAAGAAAACACTCACTGCAAATGTAAATATGAAAGACTGATCAAAACGCTTCTGTTCAGTGCAATAATAACGGTTTTCATGCAGGAAAACAGAGTACTTTCAAACGAACAAAGTCTGCCTAGTGGCAGCTGATTAGATTGTCTATCTCCTTTAAAAAAATCACAGTAAGGCAAAGACATTGGATGAAAAACTCCAATGTTTTCTGTAATATCAATAAATCTTTAAATTACAGAGAAGCTTTTCTCTGGTTATTTTGATTTATATGAAACAAGTGTCGTCACAGCATCTTTTCTTTTTTTCATTTTTCATTTATTTAGTATAATTATTTGGGTTTCTGAGACTTCTCTGAATACCCTAAAGACCCTGACAGATTTCCACAGTCAGGATATTGCCTTCAGGAATATCTCCTGAATAACTTCCTAAAGCGTCAACCAGCTTCCAGCTTCATGTACAGTACATACAGTATTTACCTGAGCTTCCCTGTCCACATGGTGGGCCTGTCAGAGGCCGGCTTACACGTGCCGAAATCCCCTGTAATCTACAGCAATCCTGTTTAGCTCATTACGGTAATCTGCACAGGCAACCTCTTCATCTCTGCAGAACATCCACAGAGGCTGGATTATTTATGCCACACACTGCTCTCACTCCACCTGCATCACCTTTGACCTCCTTGTTATGTTTTCTTCCTCTCTGCTCCTTGGCTGCCTCCTCCTGTGTCTCAAACCAGTTGAATTGTCATTTTCTGTATTGATCTTGGTCTCACTCTCATTCATTTGAACTCACACTAATTAAGAGACCTGATCATCACCTATGCTATGGAGCATAGGCGAAGCACTGTAGCATACATAATTTGACCAGGCTGCTACTAAATAAAGTACAATGTAGGAACGTCTCTGTTTTTTCTTGAGAAGTCATATTAATTGAGCAGCTGTCATTCTGTTTGAGTGTTTATTATGATATAAATGTCGTACACTGTTTT
>VMRN01000229.1:8717-40589 GCA_010277015.1 Poeciliopsis turrubarensis
CTAACACTAACCCTAACACTAACACTAACACTAACACTAACACTAACACTAACCCTAACCCTAACACTAACACTAACACTAACACTAACACTAACACTAACCCTAACACTAACACTAACACTAACACTATGTGGTATTTGAGTTGCTGCGCCTCTGTGAGGATCCATCAAGCTGATGAATGAATCTTTCACTGATCCAATCAGATTATCTCACCACCTGGGAGTGTTGGAGATATTTTTCTCTTCCTCTTGTGTTTGATGGATGACATCTGTTCCCCCAGGAGGAAGATAATTTTTGACTAAAACCTTCT
This sequence comes from Poeciliopsis turrubarensis, assembly GCA_010277015.1. Classification (NCBI taxonomy): domain Eukaryota; kingdom Metazoa; phylum Chordata; class Actinopteri; order Cyprinodontiformes; family Poeciliidae; genus Poeciliopsis; species Poeciliopsis turrubarensis. The sequence goes on from VMRN01000229.1 coordinate 9,028, forward strand.
TGGAAAGTTTAGATTAGAAACAATCATTCCAGTGATACAAATGTCTGACGGTACCAGTAATTGTGGCCCAAATTATGTTCATTGAAAACAGTTATATCTTAAAGTGGGACTCTTTTTCTCATGAAATAACCATTCTCTGACTGAAGGCATTTTTGTGGGGGCTCAGTTTTTTAATCATATTTCATAGCAACTGGAATTACAGTTTTGGGTTTTTGTGATTCTTGTGACTTTCAGCTTCTTTATGAACCAAATTACAGAATCTACTAACATCTGCAAGCTGGTATCTTTGGTGTTTCAATATGGTTTTTATCATATATTTCTATTAAATGTATGTATTTTGTTATTTTTATGCCCTTCCTCTGTCCTTAGTCTCTGTCTCTGATCTGTACTATAATTCAACAGCTGATCTGCTGCCGTCGTTTTCTGCAGGATTCCTCTTCCTGCAGCAGCAGCAGAGACGCATCAGCAGCCTGATAAAAGGTCCTTTGGACATAAAACCCAACAACAGGAAATCTATTGCAGGGCAGTGCAGACTCAAGGTAACAAATATATTCCTTTCCAAATAACGGAAATATTGATTGATTGAAAAATAAATCATGGGGAGAATTAAAAACATGTAATTAACCAGCAACAGAACTAATGCTCCTACAACTCTGAACTTTTCTTCAGCCGACTCCGAGGTGGCAACACAGAGAGATTTGAGAGTTACAGCCAGACAGAGGATGAACATGATGGCAGTGAAGACGACGGATATTACTGCAGCGTAGTCGGGGGAACTTATTAAGATAGCAAAAAGAACAACACAAAGAATCCAGGTCAAAACACAGAATGTTACAAAGCCTTTTGTCTTTCTCATGAAGTGAAACTGTGGCTTGTAGAGGAAAAGAAACCTGAAAAAAAGACAGAAACATCAGAAACATGATGTTCTTCCGACTGATATTAGAGTAATACTAGGAATGAAAGATGTGTTGATACCTTTCTACTGCAAAAATCATCTTGAAGCAAGAACTGGCCACTCCAAAGCAGAAGTAGGGTGGCAGGTCATGTCTAAAGATATAAAAATTGTATGTAGGAGGATCAAATCTATTATAAAAGATCAGAGGGATGATCAGGATCAAATTGGACAGGAGGAGGTTAATGTAGTAGGAGACAGGAATGTGATCCAGTCGGACCTGCAGGAAACAGTCATAAAGAATCATGTTAGTGTTAAAAGATGAAACCAGAAGAACTTTTATTTTGTGAATCCACCCTGTGACGACTGAAGGATGCAACAACTTAAACTCAGCAGGAACTTAACTATTAATTTATAAATGACCAGATTCTTTAAAACTTCTACAGGTTGAATTTTACATTTATATATTGTAAAATTATATATAAATTATAATATATATTACACTATATTGTACATTAACATTTATGTAAATATACAATTGAATTGTATTTTAACATATAATGACATAGTAATACTTTGACTTTCAGTGGTCAAAGTATTACATTAATCAAATATTAGTCACAAAATCAAGTGACAGAAACATTTGCTATAAGTGAAGCATCTTGTTTTTCTTTGTATTTTCTGAATATTGACATAATTTACTAATAATAATTATTGATTGTGATAATAATAGCTGGAATTTACGTACCATAAAACACAGAGGAATTATCAGAAAGGTGAGAGGAAAGCAGAGATGGATGTTGATCCACATGATTATCTGAAAATAGTCTGATGGGACAATCATTTCTTCTTTGGATATAACCGTTTTGCCTGTGGTGAAATTCCTGTCAGGAGAAAATTTAAGTTTACTTTAAAACCCAAAAGCTCCAAATTAAATCGCGCAGGGCGTCGAACGGGCAGCCTGGGCTGCAGTTACGTTTTTGTGCGGCCCTTAATTGAAGAATAGCATTGATTTTTTTCCAGATGAAGTTATATAAAGTTGTCTTCTTCTATCAACCTTTTTTTTGTTTGGTAATAAGTTATTATTTAGTAATTATTTCCAGATTTATCCTGTGACTTTTGCAATAGTTATTATGAAAATACTGTGTTCAATTCATTGTTGTGAACAAGTAAAAATGAATAAAGAAGAAAATATTTTTTCGTAATGTAAATAAAAATTTAATAAAGTTAATCTGTGCCCACCAAAGTCTTTTCAACTTTACATTTCTGGCTTGTTGGTAAAGATTTTAACTCCACTGAGAGTTAAGAGTTAATCGATCAGTTTGCTCCAGTTCAGCACATTTAGTTTCCTGTAAAAAGGTTTGATTTCTCATTCATGTTAGGTCCGCTACAGTCAAATGTCATTTTCAGATTTTTCAAGTCTGACAAACATGGTACTATTTAAACAATGTTTTAAATATTTTTGACATAAAAAACACAACAAAATGTCCTGCTAGTGTTAGAAACCCTTCATATTAGTTTTATGGATTAAAAATATTTTGTGTTCTAAATTCAACAAACATTATTTCACCTTTCTGAAGAAAATTTTATAAATAATCATTATCCTTAGAATACTGTAAAATTTCACAAAAATCTTCAAATATTTTAATATGAAAGTCATGATGACATTTTGATAATTATAAGGCAGTTTACTCACAAATGTGTTTTCCTATCTCAGATCAGCGTCGCAGTTGTTCAAATCAGAAATCTTTTCAAAGTAAACCTGCAGCAGGTTGCTGTTTTTCTTTCTTTCAGGTTGCCTCCCCAAACGATGCAACTTGTCACACATTTTTCACCGCAGCTGTTATCATTTCTTCATCTCTTCTTAAAGGTTTTTCACGCAGCAGCTGTTCTGTGCATTTTCCACAAAACTAAATCTATTGGATCATCAAATTTTAATGTGTAATTTTCTCCAAACAAACAAACAAAAAAAAACATCATAAGCATGAAAGCAGTCTGATATTTCCACCAACCACAGACTTTAAACCAAGATCTAAATTTCTAACAGTCAAGGTTTCCTGCAGAGAGAAGCAGCCATCTTTGGATTGGTGAAATCAGCTGAGATAAAAATCTAAACGAACTAAAATCATCTTAAAATGCAGCATATAAAACTCGCTATGGGTCACCAGGTCTAAACATTTTCATGCAAAAGACAGTTGGCATTTTGACCATTTATCTAAACCATTTGTTCACATCCAGTAGACACGGTTGTGAGTGACAAACCAAACTCAGTGAAGCCTAAGATGGTGTTGCAGATTAAAGTGTTTTCATGTTAAACGATGTCCAATACCCGGTTGTGTCAGTTATTGCATCTAACAGATATAACCAGCTGCCCATCTGATGTGGATGTAAAATACTAATAATAGAAGGGACATAACAAAATAAAACTAAATAAAACTATGAAGAACCTTTTATAAGACTCAATGTCTCATTGGAACAAAGGAGCGATGGTTAAATCATCAGGCCAGATGTTGTATAACTCATCTAATGTTCTGTCTCCTGATTCAGTTCACAGCTGAAGCACCAGATTAACTCATAACTGCACTGACAGCAGGACTGTGTGAAATCTTTCTCTAACTTTGCATTCTGTCTGGATTTTTATCTGAGATTTGTTTGACACAGTGAATTTATTTCACTTCAACTGGAACAGTTCCTATAAAATGTATTCAAACTCCTGGATGTTATGCTATTTTATTCCTATTACAAATCAATAATAATCTAAACAATTTGGCTTCTTTTGTCTACAAATATACTAACATCAAAGTGAAAACTGATTTCTACATAATAATGATGATGAAGCCATGGAAAATGTAAACTTCAATTACACAAAATGAAACAATGTGAAAGAAGCATTACCAGTGGATTTTGATATGAAATTAATTAAAAGAATACAAAACATTATTTGTACCTTTTTAAATACTAGTTGAAAAAACCTTTCTTGTTTGTTTAGTTTTGGTGATGAGCTCTAATTCTCTGGGTCTAGAAGGCCTCCCTGCCATCACCCTAATGTTTACCTCATCTTTATCTAATAAACAACTTCCTTAAAACTAAATCTGTCAAGGGCTTCAGTAGTTTGACTTAATTTTCTGATTTTTTAGTTCAGCATAAATAAATAGTCAGAGGATCCTGGGGGTTGAAATCTTTCTCTGACTCCAGTAGTCAGAGGTTCAGAAGTACCAAATAAATTTAAGGTTGAGGAAATATTGATAGAACAAATTAACTCTAGGAACAACAACAAAAAGATCGATGAATAACTACTCTTGTTGTTACATGGATTACTGCTGAGGCTTTGGTGGGAAAATATCTGCAGCTTTTTAAATATAAAGAAATTAGAAATTTGTTAAACCTTGTAAAATATGCAATTTGGTGATTGTTTTAACTACGTTTGTAATTCATGAACAGTAGTTTGTCAGGTATTCATTGATCCCCTCATTTCTTTTGTATCATCTGACAAATCAAATGATTCTGAAAAACCTGCTGGGTCCAAATGGCCTGTATGCAAAGACATGCTGCTACATTTACTTTTACCTGGTGCTTTTAGTTGGTGATGAGATAGGTTCAGGCAGAAATATTTTTTACAGTTTGACAAATTTTAGTTATGCAATAATAATATGAAAAAATGATGACAACAGTACCAGGTATGTAGTTACTCCTTTAATCATTACTAAGAGGGAACAAAGAATTCAAAAGTACCTTTTTTTCTGTTTTTACTTGTAAATATAAAAATACAAATTTAATAAGCATACATTCAGAGTATATATTTGTTTATGTAAAATATGCATAAAAACAAGTACAAACATTTTTAATTGAAACAAAATGGATCTAAAATGTAAAACAACATGAAAAATGGTAAATGGACTGCACTTGTACAGCGATACATCAAGTTCACACCACATTCAGTTTTCAAACATTTACACACACATTCAGATGCTAATCATGTAAGTAGCTATACAGTTGCTGTATCACTTAATGCAGTTGTTTTTGTAAAAAAAATAAAATAAAAAATAAAGCATGTCTGCACTTCTAATACAAGCTACACTGCATTTTTACTGTATTTCTCACCTGCTAGTGCAACAGTTAAACTGACGATCTGCTGCCGGCCGTTTGCTCAACGTTTTCCGTCCTGCAGCAGAGACAAATCAGCAGCTTCTCTATGAGTCCTTCACACATCACCACAAACAACAGCAGGTCGAAGAAATAACCGAGCAGAAACAAGGTCAAATAAATGTCTGATGATTCAAAGCTGTCTGGGTATCGTTGGTGATGACCGAAACCAAAAAAAGAAATAAGTATTGGTAAGAATGACACAGTGTAATGAATGAGAAACACAACAAAAATCCCTACAGTTCGGCGTTTTTTTTCAGCTGGCACTGACATTTTGAAACATATAAATCTGAGGCTCACAACTAAGCAGGTAAGAAACACAGGAGCAGGCAGGAGGGCAAAGGTTAGGTAGGTTGATTCCTGTCTCAGCGAAATAAAAAGAGGGACAAACACCATACAAAACACCCAAACCAACACACTGACTATCACAAAACCTTTAGTCTGCATGATGCAGCTTGATGACGAGGAGGAGATGGAAATAGACCTGCAACAAAAGAATGAAAAACTTTGTAAATGTAAAAATAATCATGTAAACTGGACAGTAGAAAGAGTTAAAGTGTCTTTTCGCTATTTGAAGATATGTATATGTACCTCTCCAGAGCAATAATCATCCTGAAGTAAAGACTGGCCAGAGCACAGCCAGCATAGATGATGAAATAAGCTGAATATCTCAAATAATACGATAATTCTGGAGGCATCCGAATCAGAATGATGAGCTGAATTAGATTAGAAAACAGAAGGTTCATGTAGGAGACAGGAACACCACCCAATCTCACCTGAAAACACAATGACAAAACACATAAACATTCGTTTAAATATGTTATATATTAAACTCAGTAAAGTGTCCAATTTAACTAATACTTAACTAATAAAATGTTTTTACTTACCAGACAGCACAAAGTGATGAGCAGGAACGTGAAGGGAAGACAGACGCGGATGTTGATCCAAATAATCACAGTAAGATACGTGGCTGGGTCCATTTCTCGGGTTCTAAGGTGATAATTATTCACTTTTGAAAAAACCTTGTTAGATAGAAATGAGAATTTTCATTAGAAAACATTCTTCGTGGAAGGATCATCTGTGTCAAACAGGTTCATGTAAATGTTATTTAATATTATTTACTCCATCATCTACTTCTACTGCAGTCGGTGTTGCGCTTCAGAAATTCATTACAGGAAAAATACATTTTGAAATATTTGATTTTAAAATAAATTGACTTAAGAAATAATAAACTGACTGAATTAGACATTTTTTCAACAAATACTTAGATTTTGGAGAAAGTTTACTCACGACTGCGCGTCTCAGAATATCTTTGAACTCAACATTCCAGTTGCAGAAATGAATCGTTTCATGTTGCAATGAAACCACAGTTGAACCACAGACACACACGCACACACACACACACACACACACACCCCCCCACACACACACACACACACACACACCTACACACACACACACACACACACACCCCTCCCATTTTTCGCAGTCATCCGTCAAAGATATCACACAAGCAATCAAACATATATTCTTAAAAAAATGTGTTCGGTTTGTGTATCAGTGTGATGAAATAAGTGATACAAACTTCATGTAACTATCGCAGTGCTACACACACACACACACGCGCACACACACACACGCTGATGTGAAAGTACTGATACTTCTATTGGTCTCCTCAGTTTAGGCTTTTTGGGGGTTTTGGAGTTTGTAGAACTCTTTCACAATAATTTCACCTTTCACTGAAGGACAAAGACCAAAAACTGAAATGTGCCACAAATAGAAATAATCCTGGTAATTCTGATTTAGCTGGTGAGAAACAGAAAATGTGAGAAAATAATATTTTATTCTGCCTTTTTATTCTGTGTATATGAACTTCTGGTTCCAGCTGCACTTACTGCAAGTGATACAGTAACTTCATGTGAACTTGCATCATCCCATTTTAAATTTTATTTCAGGAAATTATTTCAATACATTTATCACCTTTGCCCTTAGCAGCTTGTAAATGTACAATTTTTGATTTTAAACAATTAAAGTCAAAGTCCTGCTGGCTGGATGTAGGAAGGTCATTGAAAAACGAAGGGATGAAGCGACTGACAGGTTCAAGCCATGACCCCGTGACCTTTGCTGCACGTTTTCCCCTGTCTGACAACTGCTAAATAAAGACAGAAGCTTACTAAATAATTATTACACCACTGAGCAAGAGAAATAATGAGGAAAGTATTATAAAGCACATATCATAGCAAGATATGATAGACAGTTTATAGTTTTATGCACATCAGCATATTTTATGAAATAGCTACATTTAATATTTTTGTACAAAATAAACCACCAAACACATTTTTGATTTTACAGTCTTAACATTTATTAACTTTCAAACCCACCAATATTGTGGTTAAGCTTATTTTGTTGTTACTGGGAGAATCATGAGGCAGTAGAAGAAATAAATTTAATCTGAAAAAACAAGCCGTTACTGTGCAGGGGTCTCCGCCTTGAATCGTATGTAAATTTCATTGTTAAATTTTATTCCCTTAATAGAACTAAAGAAAGGCTTATTATTACAGTTGAAGAATGGAGGACAATTTACTAATTTACTAAGTCAACTAATATAAGACATTTTTATGAAATAATTATTTAAATAATCATTATAATAATAAATAATAATAATTAATTATTAGTAATAAATAATAATTGTTCAGATGTGTTCACAGATGCATCAGGTTATGTAAAACATGCAGTTGTAAAAATCTCTTCCAGTAGAGGGCGCTCTTAGCTGACAGTTTTTGAGGGTTTTTCATTTTATCTTAAGTTCTGTCTAATGTCTGGGTCAGAATCAAATTGCATCCAAAGCCTCTGTTACATACATAACTCTCTATTAAATGCCTTTATGAATTATACATAAGCACATGTTTGAGTGAAACAACGTTTTCTACAGACATTCACTTTTTACAATGACACCATTAATAGCATCATGAATGACATGTTAAAGCTGTTAGCAATATGTTGACAGAGCATGTCTCTGTTCGTCTGGAGGAAATAAATTCATGTTCATCTGATTGTAACACATTGAACACTTATCAAAGGAGTCATGAGAATCACATGGAGAACATGTAGATGAACTGGTCTGATTTAAAGTTTTAAGGGTAATTTCTGATCCAATATTCCCATGTTGGAGCATCTAGTTCCTTATTACATTACAAACATCCAACAGAAGCAACTCTGACAGAAATATTAGCCACATGTAGTCATTAAAAGTCTTAAATGATTACATGTCTTCAGGCTAGCAAGTAAAGAAAGTACTGGAGAGGTATCAGCTATAAACTATAACTACTTACTGAATTATAGTTTAGTCAGTTGCATTTGCTGATGTACCATTAGAAGCAGATTTACATCAGTAGCTGTTGGACATTTTCTCATGTTGCCATATTTGCTGCATTGGCAGATCAGCCAAAACGTAGAACTCAAAAGAAAGTTAATAAAACCACAAACTTTTTTGTGTTTTATTTTATTTTTTGTCATTTAAGCATTAAATGACAAAAAACAAAGACTTCTGGCTACTGTATAATGCTGTAGAAGACTTTTAAAGTTCTGTTTTTTTTGTGGTTTATCTTTTTAAATACTGCCTCCTAACATGCTTTCAATCTCTGAATGTGTTCATCACCACTCCCTCTCATAAATCTCCTCAACTACTTTATCTGCAGTGTCTTCCATGCTGCAGCAGCACAGATGTCCCAACAGCTTGTCAATGGGACCTTTACACATGAAAACAAACAGAACCAGGTCCACAAACGGATTCAGTAGGAAAGTATGAACTATCACCTTGAAGTCAGACAGATGGAGTAAAAAAGATCTGGTGACTAAAATAGACCAAACGTCTGTGGAGGCGATCATCTCAGTGTAACTGACCACAAAGAAAACCAAACCCCCCACCACCCTGCGTTTCTCCTCTGGGGACACGGAGGTGGCAGCAGGAAGTGATCTGATGCTCCGAGCGAGACAGAAAACCATGACGGGGGCCGAGAGGATGGCCAGAGCAAAAACTACAAAAACAAAGATGGGTAAAACAAACTCACTGGCCCTCAGAAACAGAACAACTGTTAAACAAACACTCCACATCGTAAAGCAGATCAATGCAGAACTTATAGGTTGTCTGATGCACTGCCGCTTTGGAGGGACAATCACAAAATACCTGCAACAGGAGACAGAGACACATTTATATCACTACACAGAAGCTGTAACTGCTTCAAAACACAGAGGAGCCACTGATACCTCTCCAGAGTGATGCAGAGCCGGAAGCCCAGACTGGCCATCACGCTGCAGTAATACACAGCCACACACAAGACGGGGATCTCTCGTTCATCCTTTTGTGCCAACCAGACGATCATGGAGCCGAACTGGATCAGATTGGAGGCCAGAAGGTTCATGTACTTGATGACAGGAATGTTTTCCAGTCGTACCTGCAGGAAAAACAGTCTTATAAATATTATATCCCAATCATATATTCAAGATGATATTACAAAAATAGAACATTAGAAATATGGTACAGATCTTCAACAATTAATGGCACCCCATGTAGAGATGTGCAAAAGGCCTTGCAGCAGAATATTCCAACACAGTAAAACCTTTGCACTACTCCAATTTTGAATTACTAAACATTTTCAGTTAGCACATAATATTAATTTTAAAAACTTCCACTCACATCATTAAAATGTTCCAGAAAAACATATTTCAGTTTTGTTATCTTGGAGTCACCAAGTCACCATAACAAACATTTGTTTTGTAGTAATGTGAAAAACCCTCCGATCTTCTATTATGAAGATTCTTAACAGGATCATGTCCTCTGGTCACAACTTCCATGATTTGTTGGACTGCATGATTTTATTAATAATACTTAGCCAAGGAAACTTTGTCTACATGTCAGTGTGTTGGAAAAGCACCTAGTACAGAAGAAGGTCTGTGATGCTGTGGGCCAGTTTCTAAAGTATTTCAAAATTCTTCAAAACATTTTAGAGTTCATGGAATAATAAACTCTTTGATATAACAGGTTAATTTAGAGTATGTGCAGACACAAAGACACACAAACTCTTAGCTTAATCTTCAGGCGATATGAATGTTGATACCTACCATGCAGCACAGCCCGATGACCAGAACTGTGACAGGAAGGCAGATCCGAACGTTGAGCCACATGAGCAGATAAACAACATCTGCATGATCCATCTCCTGTGTTGGTTTCTGAGATCAGAACATGTTACATCAAAGATAAATGAACAGAAAGGATAAAAACAAGTCGCACACCTTTCTCACAGACATAAAACCAGATATTTAAAAATAAGTTGCAGATGTTGTTTGTGAACTGAAACTGGAAATGAAATAAGTTGAAAATGAACAAATTTTAGGATGAGATCTGATATAAAAAGTGCAATAAAAAAGAGTGTAACATAATTCATATTCCACTAGTTCCAAATGAGACTTTTCCAGATTCTTAATGCACATGAATAATAAAACTTCTTTGAGTTCAAATGAATTAATGATAGTAATAAAAAAATATTAAATGTTTCAGCAATACAAATAGTTAAAATAAAAGTTCTTCATTGAAATTGGTGCTTCATGTTGTCAGAATTAATAGTTAAATCAAATGTTTCTATTCATATTGATGGTGGTATTTAGTGAATAATTTGTTTCAGTTTCGTACTTAGTATAATTTAGTAGATGGATATGGGGCAAACAGGCAGGCTTAGTGAAGGAGACCAACAACATGAAGGGCGCTGTGGAGGAAGTATTCAAATTTATAATAATATAAAAATAAGAATACAAAGTGAGGACAAAGTAATTGCATGCCAAGAAATGAACCAAAAAGGTTCAAACTCAGCTGTAACAAAATAAATATTCAAAATACAAACAAACTAAAACCAGAACACAAGCACTGTAGGATTGTGGAAGTTTCGGCTTTTAAATTCGGTCTGAACTGGCTTAACATGTTCAAAATACATTTAAACTCAAACTTTCTTTAAAAAAAAAAGGTTCAAATGAATCATTTATTTTTATCTTATTTATCATTTTGTGTTACGGTCTGCAGAAAATGTCTCATTTTGTTTCTGACTTACACATTACTTAAAACAATCACTGACACGATCAACCGGACATTTCCCAAGCAGTAAGTTCCTACCTTCCCACAGACGTCTTCCTGCTTTGTCCTCCAGTCAAGCAAAAATCTTGAGTTTTGCTGATTTTTTTATTTATTTAATTGCCTAAAGCTGATGAAGTAATTAACGGCACCAGCCAAAGTGGACACAACATACATGTCAAACTCAGTTTCAAGCAGTTTTCTGCACCAAAAGGTTGTTGCCTCGATACTTTATTATCAGTGTGGTGAGACGTGTGGCAGGAAGTTGAGTTGATTTTGACATGCAACATAAAACATTGAGCAGAAATAAGTTGAACAAAATGCATACATTTTAAAATTCAGAATGTTGACATATTTATAGAAAATATTTAATGCATACATTAACATTTCATTAATATAAACAACATGCATTACAACATGTATTTTCACTTGTTTGAGGAAATATATTTGTGACAGTACCGAGTTTCAGGTTCCCATTGCTGAGCAAAAACAGCCTCTAATGTTTTTCTTCTTCTGTGGTTTCTTCTTATCAGTCAACCTGCAGCTCAACTGCAGTGCTTTTGCTTTACAAGCAGCATAGCTGTGTTTGAACTTAAATGCTAACTGCAATGAATAAAAACTGGTGGAAGTTGAAGACGTAGCGAACAGTTTAGCATCCAGACAGATGAGTTTTTAATGTGACTTAAAAACATTTTCCTTTATTTTGATTATGTTTCTGCAAAATCTGATATTAATAAGAAAATAAGATATTTGCTGATTAGGACATGTTTAATAAGATATTAAACATGTATAATATGTTTATACATATCATACATCAAAACACTGGGTTGACTAAATCCTCAAAGTTTTACTTTCACCTGCCAAGAATATCCTCGCTCTGGCTCCACATTCGCTAAAATTCAGACTTTGATCAGCTATAAAAACTTCAGCAATTCAGAATGTTCTTTCAGAATCCCCTTTAAGTAGGTACACAGCATTTGTTAATATCTTAGTTAATGATTCGTTGTATCAGTGTGAGTACTACTTCCATTATTATGTACTTTTTCTCTGTTCAAGTCCTGAACAGAGAGCCAGATACTAAATGGAAAAATTTAAGACAGTTAATCAACAACGAGGATATGATCAAAACAGAAACCCACAGCGTTAACAGGATCATAATAAGGATCTGGAAAGACTGAAGAGACTTTGAGCCCTAAGACTTGCTGGATTTCCACTGTCGCTCCTCCTGCTGCCCCACCCTGCTGCCCCGCCCTGCTACCTGTCCTGCCTCCATCCCAGGTAAAGCTCCGCCTCATAACGCAGGTCCAATGTATCACAGTTTGTTGTGCAGATGTCCGTCTTCAACTCTTAGGAGCGTTTGATCAAGCTGTAAGTTTGCTTTGTTTTCTACATAAACTTTGTCTTTAGGAATGTTTCTGTTAGTTTCCTCTCTCTGAAGTTTGAATAATAATCTAAAGGATTATTAGATTATTAACAGAAATGAAGCAACACTATGAACATCTGATGGTTGTGAAATTTAGATAAGAAGAACTCTGTTGATCCACTTAAAGTTTTATGGCTTGAAGATGATTTGCCTAAAATCTAAAACCGAGGTTCTTAAACAGAGGAATGTCCCTGATTTTGACTTAAAACCACATTTTGACCTCCAACCAAAGATCTTGGACTCTATGAGAAAACATGTTTTAAAGGCTCTTCTGTTGCACTAAACGAACGAAGATCCAATTGAAAACGTATCTTAAGCCGTAATGCAGATATTTAAATATTGTGGGTCATCTTAACTTGTTTCTGTCCCTTTAAGAATGAAGGTCCAGTTGATACATGTAGAGAGAGCTTGAAGCAGAACTTGTGATGTTTTTCTGTCAGATATTTCTCCTCGCTGTTGTTTATGGCAGCTGCTGTCCAGAGAGCAGATTTGAATAACAGCTGAATACGTGAAGGTGAGTTGAATCAGGCTAGAAAATACAAAAGCTTTGAACAGATGCAACATTTTAGATTGGAATACAAAGAACAGATATGTCCAGATGTAGTTGAGGCAGGTGAGTCGCATTGAGTCTCATACCAGTAAAACCATTATTATTTTGAACAGTCAGACCTAATTATTGATTTCTTCCTGAAAGTGATCAGTTTGTTGTTCCAGTGTCAACCCATGAGGGGAGAATATTGAATTAGGATTTTTTTTTACTAAATTAAGTTTGAGGAGATGAAAAAGAAATAATGAAAACATTTAATATTTAAGGAAAATGTTAATTTTTTTTTAATTAATATTTAAGACAAATGTGAGCCATGAAGGGATTGACATGAAAAAATGGATCTGTTAGGGCAGGAATGCCCAAAGTTGGTCCTCGAGGGTCGGCATCCTGCAAGTTTTAGTTCTTTCCTGGTGGTAGGAACAATCTTCTCTGCATGTCAATGTTCTCCTTAGGCCTTCTAATGATCCAGGTGGGTTAAACCAGGGAGAGAACAGGATGCCGGCCCTCAAGAACCCACTTTGGGCACCCCTGTGTGAGGGCCTTCAGACTAAACGAACCAATCAGATCTAGTGAGAGCTGTTCGAAGTAGAGGCAGAGATTTGCTTTCAGATCTGTTCTCCACTTCAACATGTTCAGGTCTTCCTTCAAACACAACTCTGAGAAACTCTTCATACAAAGTGTTTCACTGCAGCTTCTCCTCCGACTGATGAACCAGAGGAGTCTGTGCATGTGTCAACAGGAAGCCGTTCACTTGGATTGATGCTGAGAGAACTTGATGCTCTGGACTCACTGAATGTAAAAATAGTGAACAGAACCATCAATCAGTTAGTTCATTAAAATGTTTTCATCCACATCCCGCTCTTATCATCTGATACCACTTTATTTTTTTGGACTTTGGAATTAAAAGTTGCTGCCGCCTCAGAACCTACTTCCATAAAATCCAACATTTACTGCTCTTCCTTTCTGATCCAATCAGAATATTGTGAACTTTGATCTTTTATTACCCTTCTAAAGTTGTTTTGTTAGATAAGATGGATGAAAAAAACTTTCTAGTCTGTCCCAAAGGTGACAGAAATTCTTTTATCCCAGCACTGAACGTTAAAAACACTCTTTGAAGGTAATAAAAGCCACAAGTAACAATGTGACCCACTTTTATACAAAAAAATCAATTAGATTAAGACATTAAGATAAAGCAACTATGCCGTCCTTGTTTCATACGTTGATTGCAGAGGGGATGAGGGATTTTTTGTAAATGATTTTTATTACATCTCCCAGAGAGAAGAAGCTGGAAAAACACTGAAGGGAATGTGACTGGTCATCCGAGTGACTACCTGGTTAATGACATGGGATATTTTTGTTTTTGTTTCATTTTAATGAAACTGTGCCAGGTGGAGATATTAAATAAGAGAATGGCCTAAGAAATCTGTTATTGTGCCACTGCCTGTAAAACACAGCTTCTCAATTTTGACAACATTTAGGATGACAGAATGAGAAAAATGTTGTGTGAAAAACTGAGTTCCTCTGCCTGATTGATTTGATGGTCTGTGCTCAATGAAAACACAACCAAGACTAGAAGACAATGCTGTGTAAAAAGGCCGTGACATGAGTCAGACTGTTGACCTGGTTGTTCACCTCTTTCAGCAGGGTTGAGTTTATGAGGTGGTTACAGTCCTTGATAGGAAATAGAAAGTCACGAGAAACTGACATTTTTAAGACATATGTGAAGGATGATTAGAGATGAAGTGCAGATCATTTGTGTTTCCTCTTCAGGTGAAGGTACAAAGTGTGTGTGAACTGATGTGGATGTGAAATCAGCAGCATGGTTCAGTGTGAGGACAGAGAGGAGGGAGACCCTCCCTCTGAAACCTCTCTGTGTGGGGAAGATGAGAGCCAGAGCAAAGGTCACAGGTGAGGTCACCATTTCTAAGAGTCCACAGCCCTTTTCACACAGCATTCACACAATAAATGTTATCTGTCCATGGAGAGTAACAGATTGGAGGAAGATTCATCCAGTTTTAAAGAAAGATGTTCATCCAACAAGATGTATATTTTTAAATAAACCTGGATGATATATAAGAGGGCATGTCACTAAATTTATTACATGTGTTTCAGAAGCAGAAAATCACCTTTTCTCATATTTAGATGTAATTTTTTGAGGCAAAATGTTATTTTAGAGGCATTGTTTGAACATGTAATTGAAATTGATTTTCATTGAAAGACATAAATAATATTTTTCAATCAGGATCCATCAAAGACTCAATCCTGAACCTGAACCCAGCTGTGTGTCCTTTAAAAGTGAATGGTCCAAAGATCTTCCTGTTAAATTTAAAGCAGCCCACCCTTCATCAACTGAGAGGTAATCTATATCTCACAACATATAAAATCTGCATCCGCTTTTTTTCACAACTGTATAGTTTGTAAAGAACTTAATATTTTTCACATAATTTTTATCAAGTCAAAGTTTATTTTACTTTAATGGTATTATCTCAGTTATGACAGAAACTACAATAAACTGTACCAAACACAAATGTGTTGTTATGAAACTAATTTACCAGAGTGAGGAGATCTAAATTAGAGCCATTATTGATCAGGCACTTATAACAACCTCTGCTAATTAGAGGTAAATCAGCTTTGGTTTCACCTCAGTATGTTACAAACACAATAACAACAGACCAACATTTAATGATGGGGTTTCAGAAATACAAACTGTTTTTGTTCACAGTGGTAATACTGACATTGAACCAAAACCAGAGCCCAGCTGTATTTCCATTGAGAGCAATATAATGGAGGAAAGTTTTAAATATTTTAAAGGAAGATGTTCAGATAAAAAAATATGTTTTTAAATAAACCTGGATAAAAGGGCATGTTGTCTGTAAAATTAAAGATCAATTTATTTCCCAGGCAAATAAAAAATGTATATACATTAGATGTTTGTTTTTGAGGTAGGTATGTATTTTACCAGTATTGTTAAAACAATATATTGTTTAGAATATTGAATTGAATGTCACTGAACGGTTTTCAATTATAATTTTTTTCTTTCAGGAATTATCAGAGACTCAATCCTGAACCTGAACCCAGTTGTGTATCATGTAAGACTGACTGGTCCAAAGATCTTCCTGTTAAATTTAAACCAGCCCAACATTCAGAAACAGACAGGTGAGCTGTATGTCTCAAAATATATGAATATGTGGAATGGTCTGCTCTATTGTCACACATCTACTTATGTGCTACTAGCGACTAAAAGCTTTGACAAAGACCTCGAGTCTAATATGCAGATATGTTTGTTTTTAGTTCATATTTCAGAATTACACTATCTTCATTGTTTTAAGATTTTGGTCCCTTTTTCCTGATCATCTCAAAACCTGAAAATATGAGAACATTTTTGTTCTCATAAGTCTGTAGACTTACAGACCTCCATCTGTAAGTCTACAGATGAAAAACATCTGTAGACTTACAGTTGTTTTTCACAACTGGTCTAATCCAGGGCTGTTTTAATTGGGATATCCTAATTTGGAGTGGTTATCTTTGTCATCAGACACATTCAAGAAAATATATGATCTTCTTCATTTAGTGCAGATTGTTCTCTATCAAGATGTAAATAGACATGAAGGAAACCTTAGTCAGCAAAATTAACTGAGAAATTATTATAAAAGCAAATCCTCACAATTTATACTTTTAAATTTTCTTTTGAAGCAGCTTCTTTATTTGCAGCCATTGTTTGAACATACAATTACTTCAAGTATTAAAATTGAAGTTCACTGAAACATTTTAAATGCAAGGATTTTTTCCGGTCAGGATCCATCAGAGGCTTGAACCTGAAACTGAACCCAGTTGTGTGTCCTTTAAGAGTGACTGGTCCAAGGATCTTCCTGTTAAATTTAAACCAGACCAACCCTTGGAAACAGACAGGTGAGCTGAATCTAACTGCTGTAGCTGTGTAAACTGAGTCAGTCTGAAATGGTTTTACTCCAATATGTGTTAATCTGAGTTCATCTCTTTTTTCCCCCATATCTCCAAATATAAAACAGTTTGAGTTTTATTTTAAACAAGTGAAATATGGAATGGAAAATTGGTAAATCATGACACTTAGTACAAAGTTGACATTATTCAAAATGTCTTTGTTATGACAACTTAACATTAACCAAGAAATCATAATCTGACATAAATTTGTCATAAAAGTGTCACTGATTAAACTTTAAAATTATGTAGCGTTATGTTATTAAACCTAAAGTTTAATCAGTGACACTTTTATAACAAATTTATGTCAGATTATGACGTCTTGGTTAATGTCAAGTTGTCATAGCAAAGACATTTTGAATGATGCCAACTTTGTATTAAGTGTGATGATTTAACAAATGACACTTTATGACAACAGTCATAAATATTCATGAAAACTTATTCATGTTCATGACAGGGGTTATGTCATGTTTATGATGGTGTCGTGACAGTTTTATTCACAACCCTTCAAATAAAGTGTTACCCATTTTCCGTCCCACATTTCACTGGATAATTGTTTGCCTTTATTTGATGGGACCTAATGAGTTTGTCTCTGTGCGGACAGAAAAGTTTTGAGTGTATTTTTTATGCATGCTCCCCAGACTGGATCTGCAGAGCTCAGAGGGTTTCAGCGGTCTATCTGCGCAGCAGCACCAAACACAAGTTGACTCCATATTTATGGTCTGTACATGTTCAACAACTACTTTTCCCTGGGCTCTGTTCCATCTTCTCCATGTTGCAATATGTGAACAAATAGACTGTCAATCGCTTCAATATGAATCTAATGTTTTCCCACAATTTTAGGTCTTATGTGTCCTTCATATATTATTCTGTTCCAGCTGCTGGAGGACAACATTGTCAATTTTCTGAAGAACGAGTTGAAGAAGATCCAGAAAATGTTGAGTCCAGATGATCCAGAATGCCTTGAGACTCAGAGAGATGATGAGCACCTGTTGGAAGATGAAGATGAAGAGCAGAGATGGGATACAAGAGAGGCAGTGATGAAGATCACCCTAAAGTTCCTAAGGAGGATGAAGCAGGAGGAGCTGGCTGACCATCTGCAGACCAGTAAGAGCATTTCTACAAGTATTTAACCTGATGGATATTTCAAAAACAATTACTGAAATATAATGATGATACTAATTGTTCAAATAATCTTCAGAAAATGACTTTGTTTCCTTCCTCGTGTTATTTGTGTTAATTTAGAACATCTTGCTGTAGTTTGTCAACGCCAACTTCAATCCAGTCTGAAGAATAAGTTCCAGTGTGTGTCTGAGGGAATTGCTAAAGCAGGAAGTCCAACCCTTCTGAACCAGATCTACACAGAGCTCTACATCACAGAGGGAGGGACTGGAGAGGTCAATGATGAACATGAGGTCAGACAGATTGAAACAGCATCCAGGAAACCACACAGACCTGAAACAACAATCAGACAAGAAGACATCTTTAACGTCCCACCTGGAAGAGATCAACCAATCAGAACAGTGATGACAAAGGGAGTGGCTGGCATTGGGAAAACTGTCCTAACACGGAAGTTCACTCTGGACTGGGCTGAAGACAAAGCCCACCAGAACATCCAGTTCATATTTCCATTCACATTCAGAGAGATGAATCTTCTGAAAGAGAAAAAGTTCAGCTTGGTGGAACTAATTCATCACTTCTTTAATGAAACCAAAGGAATCAGCAGCTTTGAACACTTCCAGGTTCTGTTCATCTTTGATGGCCTGGATGAGAGTCGACTTCCTCTGGACTTCCACAACAAGGAGATCCTGACTGATGCTACAGAGTCCAGCTCACTGGATGTTCTGCTGACAAACCTCATCAGGGGGAAACTGCTTCCCTCTGCTCTCCTCTGGATAACCACACGACCTGCAGCAGCCAATCAGATCCCTCCTGAGTGTGTTGGCATGGTAACAGAGGTCAGAGGGTTCACTGACCCTCAGAAGGAAGAGTACTTCAGGAAGAGATTCAGAGAGAAGAAAGAGGCCAGCAGGATCATCTCCCACATGAAGACGTCACGAAGCCTCCACATCATGTGCCACATCCCCGTCTTCTGCTGGATCACTGCTACAGTTCTGGAGGACGTGATGGAGACCAGAGAGGGAGGAGAGCTGCCCAAGACCCTGACTGAGATGTACATCCACTTCCTGGTGGTTCAGACCAAAGTGAAGAAGGTCAAGTATGATGGAGGATCTGAAACAGATCCACACTGGAGTCCAGAGAGCAGGAAGATGATTGAGTCTCTGGGAAAACTGGCTTTCGATCAGCTGCAGAAAGGAAACCTGATCTTCTATGAATCAGACCTGATAGAGTGTGGCATCGATATCAGAGCAGCCTCAGTGTACTCAGGAGTGTTCACACAGATCTTTAGAGAGGAGAGAGGTCTGTACCAGGACAAGGTGTTCTGCTTCGTCCATCTGAGTGTTCAGGAGTTTCTGGCTGCTCTTCATGTCCATCTGACCTTCACCAAGTTCAGTGTAAATCGCATGGCTGATAAATACAAAACCTCCAAGATATCTTCAATGTTTAAAAAGCAGCTTAAAAGGCAAAGTTTTTATCAGAATGCCATTGACCAGGCCTTAAAGAGTCCAAATGGACACCTGGACCTGTTGCTCCGTTTTCTGCTGGGACTCTCACTGCAGACCAATCAGAGACTCCTACAAGATCTGCTGACGCCAACACGAAGTAGCTCACATACCAATCATAAAATAGTTCAATACATCAAGAAGAAGATCAGTGAGGATGTGTCTGCAGAGAAAAGCATCAATCTGTTCCACTGTCTGAATGAACTGAATGATCGTTCTCTAGTGGAGGAGATCCAACAGTCTCTGAGTTCAGGAAGTCTCTCCACAAATAAACTGTCTCCTGCTCAGTGGTCAGGTCTGATCTTCATCTTGCTGTCGTCAGGAAAAGATCTGGATGTGTTTGATCTGAAGAAATACTCAGCTTCAGAGGAGGTTCTTCTGAGGCTGCTGCCAGTGGTCAAAGCCTCCAGCAAAGCTCTGTAAGAAAACGCACAATTAAATTTTTGTTTTAAATATATCTGAATATTGATGACAAGGAACCAGTTTATATCTATAATATAAACCTACACTGGGAAATGTACATTAGCGTACATGTTTCCTTTATTTCTCAGATGTCTGTCATTTTATGGTTTTTGTTTCCCCCTGCAGGCTGAGTGATTGTAACCTCTCAGAGAGAAGCTGTGCAGCTCTGTCCTCAGTTCTCAGCTCCCAGTCCTCCAGTCTCAGAGAACTGGACCTGAGTAACAACAACCTGCAGGATTCAGGAGTGAAGCTTCTCTCTGCTGGATTGGAGAGTCCAAACTGCTGCCTGGAAACTCTCACGTAAATCCCAGATATGATCAGTTTTTGTTTGAAATATAATTAGAGTGGAACACAGTCAACTAGAGATTTGTCTATTGTACCTATCTGTTACTTCTGTAAGAGACGGGTCAAAGTTTCACAAACTTTTGTTTTGGGCACAAATATGAGATTTTATTGTTTCATTATTGAATTGTATGTTGCCTGTCTAACATGGTGATATAAACCAAAATTTCGCTTCATATCACAATTGAAGTGTCCCACAGTTGTAAAAAAATATTTATAAGATATAAAAGGTCACTATATCCATAGTTTTATATAAAGTTACTGTCAAAGTTCTATAATGGTCTTTTACTGCAATTCCCTAATATTCAAGAGTCAAATTTTTCCCAGAATGAAATAATTCCTCCCCTCTCTTATGGTTTCTGTTCTCACTTTGAAAATTCTAATTAGGAGTCGATGATTCAGTGAGTACACATGCTTCTAATCTGTTTTCATTCACTTTTATTAAAAAGAAATTCTGGCATAAAACTCACTGTTGTTACAATATAGCATGAGACAGATAATCTGTAAAAATAAAAAATAAAAAATCAAGCTCCTCTGCATTCTTTAAGTGCAGAGGAGTCAGCCTCCTGCTGACAATCAGTCAGCAGGAGGGTCTTATTTTAACATTGAGTGTTTTCGCTGCCATTCGTACATAGGCGTGCGTCGATAAGATAGGTTGACAGCGCTAAGATGCTCCTCCTGGCTCTGATTGGTAGTTTTTGATGGGGAGCAGTCCATTTGTTCAGATGGAAATAACAGTACAGGGAGGAAGTGGAGGTGCTTGATCTATTCACAAATTATCTGTCTCAAATTATACTGTCTCGACATGGCGATAATTTTAACAAATATGTAAATAATATATTTTGACCTTTTGCAATGTTTACAAAAATATGCTCCAGCAAATTTTTATGCAGGGGTCAGAAAAGTCACTAAATACAGCAACAATGTTGCTAATTTGGCAACAACACACGACTTCTAGCTGATGGTGTGTTCTGGTCTGCTTTATGGGAGTCACTGCTGCAGTGTCACACAAGTTGTTCTGAGACAGTCTGACTCTGTACCACCACAAGATGGTATATACTGTTATGATTCCCATTTTTATTCAGAAAAAAATATACATATTTTTCTGATTCCTGATCTGGATGTAACACCCGTTGCCAAACAAGTCTGTGATCTGGCTGAGTTCTCAATTGGATTATCTTTAGTTCCATCCTTATCAGATGTGATCATGTGGGCTCTTTGTTTGGCTCAAATGACTTTGGGGTTGTTGTTGTTCTGCTATCTTTGCTCGGTTGGTGCTGGGTGTTATTTCTCTGTTCGTAAAGTTCTGTGTCCCACCTTTGACAGAGCAACATTTCTGATTCACAGTACAGAAAATATTTGATGTGAATGACTTTGTTCCAGATTTATTAGTCAGACCCGATCTCATTTGCAGAGATCATTCATTACCAGAACATTCATTGATTGTCAACAATGTTTCCTGAATTGTCATAAGATGTTTTTTAAAGTCATAAATTTACGATAAGCAGTGTGCTGTATTTCCAATCTCCACTTCAAACTATTGGTGCAGATTGTCTACAATCAATATTTAATTTATGCATTAGTCCTAATACATAAATTGAATATATGCTAATATTTAATTTATAATTTTAATATCTTTTCAAATTAAAATCAGAAGTATTTTGGTGTTTTCCATCACTGCCTCTTTTGATAACCGATGCTTCTGGTTTCTTCACAATTAAAAATGAACAAATCCATAATGCTATTCATAGTTGATCATTTATGTTCATTTGTGTGTCTGCAGCTTGTCAGGTTGCTTGATCTCAGAGGAAGGTTGTGCTTCTTTAGCCTCAGCTCTGACCTTTAACCCCTCCCATCTCAAAGAGTTGGACCTGAGCTATAATCATCCAGGAGACTCAGGAGTGAAGCTGCTGTCGGCTGGACAGAAGGATCCACACTGGAGACTGGAAGCTCTCAGGTATGGAGGAGCATAGGAGTCTATTTATGAACATTTCGAGAAAACTTTGAGTGGTCATTTCAGATTTATGATGGAGATGGTTTAGGAATGAGTGCTTAAATTTATAAACTAAATAAAGTTTCCGTTTAATACATTCTAACTCAGAGCTTCTACTATTCTTTACTATCGCCTATTCTCTTGCTGAGTGTAAAGAAATGTAAAGTGACAATAGAAGCAGTAGTTTTTTAAGTGGCCTCATCAACAGTAGGAAGAAACAAAGCTAAGAAAATGATCATAAAACGAGCAAGAAATTTTAAAGCCATAGGGCAAGATGAAGGATAGGAGCTTTATCCTTTTACTGCACAGTTTGGACAAAAATAGAAGCAAACCAGTTTATCACTGCCCTTAGGCTCCAGGTAGTGAGGTTTAAGGGTTTGCCATAAATGTTTTATTGTGTAAGAAACATATTTTTCCAGCGTTTTTTTTTTTTTTTTTTTTTCACAGTTTTTATTGTGCAAAAAAAAAAATGGAGAAGGTCATTGCCATAAAGTACAGTTAGAGGTGGCAAGGAAGAAGTTGTGGACCCAGGTTGAAATGGAGAAAATTATGATTTTAATGACGTTGTCAGATATACAAAAGTCCAATATGCAGGAAGCACAGAATGAGCAGAAGGCTAAAAGCTCAAAACTAGTGATGAACTATCTGAAGCCAGGCTTCGAGGCATGTGTCATCTTGCTGATGAGTAAAAATATTAGGGATCAGAGAGCCGACTAGGAATCCAAGCAGAAGAAAACTTTTTAAGAATTTTAGTTTTTCAGGAGGCAAATCAAGCCACATTCTGCATGCACTAAAATAAATGTCTGTTGTCAAAAGAAAACAGCCGCTGGTAGTCGACATATACCAGGATTGGCTACAAATAATTTTAATAACTAAAAAAGATTAGTTTAATCGGATTTGTCTCTCCTGTTACCAAACATGAGTTTGACAAAAACTTTGTGACAATGTGGCATTTACAAATTTTTTTAAGTATGTCAATCTGAGTGACAAGGCTGCCACAGTTTCAACAGCAGATGTCAGTAGTGAGAAATGAATGAACCACCAGGTGATGAACCTTTGTGCAAAGCAGTTGGCTGGGAAGCTTCATTGCTTCATGAGGCTTCATTTGGCCATCACTACTCAAAACTGGTAGCAACTGTTTACTTAATAGACATCTGGCAACAGACTTGCTGTGACGACAGCAAGGAACACATGTGGGTTTAAATACACAGAGGGAGACAATCAGGAAAAACAAGGAACAGGTGAAACTAATCAAGGGGGACAACGCAGAGACTCCACAGGACACTGAAGCCTAAATAAACACACAGAAAAAAAGGATATGCAAAAGTACACAATCTCTATTTTTCCATTGTAACTATTGATTTGGAGTCACAGTTACAATGGAACTGTGACTGGAACCAGACAAAAAAGTTGGTTTTGTCTGTGTTATGGAAAAAATTTTGGACTGTTCCTGTCTCAGTAGAGGACAATGTGTGAGAGAGACATGTAATGTCCGTGTTTGCTGATAGTCTGACCCTTGACCTCCTTTCAGGGTGGAGCCTGCTGGAGTCCGATGGTTGACACCAGGGCTGAGGAAATGTAAGTGTGTTTTTCATCTGATTCATGACAACAACCATCTTCACACTGTCACATCACTCATTCAGGAGTCATCAAAGATCAATAAATGATCAATAACTGCAGCTGGATTGTTTCTTCTCTCCATCAGATTCCTGTCAACTCACCATCGACACAAACACAGTGAACAGAAACCTAAAACTGTCTGAAGATAACAGGAAGGTGACACATGTGGATGAGCTCCAGCCATATCCTGATCATCCAGACAGATTTGATTACAGGCATCCTCAGCTGCTCTGTGGAACTGGTCTGACTGGTCGCTGTTACTGGGAGGTCGAGTGGAGAGGAGTGGTTTATTTATCAGTGAGTTACAGAGGAATCAAGAGGAGGGGATGCAGTGAAGACTGTATGTTTGGAGGAAATGATAAGTCTTGGAGTCTGAGATGCTCTGATCAACATGGTTACTCTGTGTGGCACAACAACATAAAAGCACCCATATCCTCCTCCTCCTCTGTCTCTAACAGAGTAGCAGTGTATGTGGACTGTCCTGCTGGCGTTTTGTCCTTCTATACCATCTCCTCTGGCTCACTGATCCACCTCCACACCTTCAACACCACATTCACTGAACCTCTGCTTCCTGGATTCAGAGTTTGGTTTTCTGGTTCTTCAGTGTCTCTGTGCTGAGTTGAGTCTCCTCCTGTCAGAGAAACTCTCACTGTTTCATGGATAGTTCATGTCTGTGTCTTTTACTCAGAAACACATTTAAGTTCATGAATTTAATCTGTTTCTTGCTGAAACTCTTCTAAATTATTTATTGGAAATGTTTTCCTTTTCCTGTCCTAAATTGGGATTATTCCAAAATCCACATAATTTTTGTCCAAATATTGACAATCTCTTGGTTTTATTCATTCATTCATGAGTCGCATTTTATTTAAATGTTATGTTATCTGTTTATTAGTTTCGAAACATGTCTTTAATTCAAATGTTAAATCTTCCTTTTGTATATTTGCTTCAGTTATACTTGTGTTTTTTTAAACAATAAAAATATTTTCTTCTGAATTTGAATAATTTGCTTCTCATTATTTCAGCAAAACTGATAGTTATTTTATTAAAACATTTTTTTTTACATTGACTTAAAAAAGTCAAAAATTACAATATTAGATTTCCAACTTGACAGAATTCCAAGTCATGAAAAAACACGGTGAACATGACAAAAGGGCCAAGAAGAGATTTTTTACTTTCAAAGTGACAGACTGAATAGCAGTTTTTTTTTTCTTTCTTGTTAAAACACATGTTTCACCAAACCTGTAGCTCTACAAAGAAAAAGGTTCAGTGTGACTTTCAGGTTATTTTGACTAATAAAATGTATCATTAGTAAAAAGTATTATTAATGTGGCTTTCCCAGTGGTTGTCACAGATGTTTAATATATTCAGAATACACAAGAGCATTGCAAGATGTCTGGTGTCATGTGAATGAGTTTCAACAAAAACATAAGGATGACTCAGAGCTATGAAATAAAGAGACACAAACAATTCAAACAAAAAGTCGATTAAAGGCAACCTGGAGGTTTTATTTCCATTTCTTGTCAGATGATTTACTTGATCTGGACCTAAACTTCATTCTTTAGTTTAAGTAATTGGTTATCCAGTATCAGTGGAGCTGGTTGAATTCTTTAAATACCTCAGTATAGAAATGGATAATTGACTCCTTCTTCCTGCATGTGGCCCTCATTTATGAAAAGGCTTATCAAATTATACACCTGCTGAGAAACCTAGGAGTGTTTGATTAATTAAAAATGCATTGACATTGGTTTATAAGACACGTATTGAATTCATTCTCATATTTCATCATCTCCTAATACAGTTTGATTAATGAAATACAAAACAAAATATTTCTGTCAACAAAATTACTGGTTCAATTCAACACTTTTTGCTGAGCTGTACAATGCTGGTCAGGAAAGCTACTTGGATTACAGAGTAACATTTGTTGTGCCTTCATAGTGTTTTCAGGTTCTTCAGTAACCCCTGTCAGGAAAATTATTTCTAAAAATAATACTAAACAAGCTACATTGTCTTTATTGGTTTCTTTTATACAAGAACTTTTACACTTTTACCTTTTTTCATAAACACCTGTAAGTGTTACTGATATAGAGTATTAAGTAGAAGAGAAAAAATAAAAAGCAAGCTCTGTTGTATCTTTTTCTCTTTCTTTTCCTTGATATACATATTTTATGTGACTCATAAGTTTCCACATTGTCCCATTTGCAACTAGCGGGATGAGCAACATTAGTGCTCCGTGAGTTGTTTGTCTGTCTGACTGGCACTCCTACTCAGGACTGTATGATTACTTGGTAGTTCCCCATTTGGATTTTGAACCAAGTTACTCTCTTAGGAAAAACAGTCTTTTTGGTAGTTACAAAATAATTTTAGTCACATACCCTGTCATATGTAATTTCAATAGGTATTATGTAAATCATTGTTTTTATATCTATTTCTTCACTTTTAAATTATTTTTATTATGTGATTTTTAATATTTTAATTTTAATTTTTGTAGTTCTTGGTAGTTAAGTGTCAAATAAAAAGTAGTTATTTATCTTGCCATGAAATGTTTGTGCCCGATGCCCTCACCCCTCAACCCTTGCCTTTTCAGAGTGGACCCTTCCGGAGTCCAGTGGTTAACACCGGGTCTGAGGAAGTGTAAGTATGTTTGTCATTTTATGAATAACAACAAAGCAGCTCACATCCAACCATTTTCAAATTCTTCAGGTCTCAAACGTGTCAATCATCAGTAACTGGGTTGTCTTTATTCTCTTCATCAGATTCTTGTCAACTCACAATCGACTTAAACACCATGAACAGAGAGCTCAGATTGTCTGACAACAACAAGGTTACACGTGTGAAGGACCATCAGGCTTATCCTGATCATCCAGACAGATTTGATGTCCCTCAGCTGCTTTGTCAAACTGGTTTGACAGGTCGTTGTTACTGGGAGGTTGAGGTGAGAGGAGAAGTGGATATATCTGTGAGCTATAGAGGAATTAGAATTAGAATTAGAGGATACAGTGATGCTTGTTGGTTTGGACGGAATCACCAGTCCTGGAGTCTGTTCTGCTCTGATAAGGGTTATTCTGTCTGGCACAAGGCCAAAAAAACACCCATCATCTTTTCCTCTTCCTCCTCCCCCTTCTCCACCTTCTGTGTCTCCAACAGAGTGGCAGTGTATGTCGACCATCCTGCTGGGATTTTGTCTTTTTATAGAGTCTCATCTGACACACTGATCCACCTCCACACCTTCAACACCACATTCACTGAACCTCTTTATGCTGGATTTAGAATCTTTCCTGATTCCTCAGTCTTTCTATGTTAAGGTTAAAGAGTCTCTGAGAAAACAGACACACGGAAAGTAGAATTATTCTTGGATGTAGATGTTCTGTTTCTGTCTGTTACACACCAAATATTTTCTGCATCAGTGGTTGGGGCTCTTTCACCATGACTTTAACCAAGAGGATTCAGTTGCACCATTTATTTACTCAAAATGATTGATCCTATTTTATTACACAGAAATTAATCATGGACATCTAAGACTTTCTCATACACATATTTTGAAAATGTTTCTAATTATAACATGTATTTCAATATATCACAGCACAATTAATGCAGTGAAAAGATGCTTAATATTCTATATAGCTATGTTGGAACAATGGTAGAACAATATTGAAACAATGGGGGGTTGCTGGTTTGACTTCACTCTATGCGCCTCTCTTATTCCTTGGGAAAGACACTTCACCCACTTTGGCGGCTGCCATTGCTCAGAAAGGCTGATGACAACATCTTTGGGGCACAGTGAGTCTGTAACTGCGACTATGAACCAGTAGCTTGCCTTCATCAGAATGTGAATGTGTTCTTGACTATGTTCAATCCCATACAAGTGTGGTTTTGATTCTAAAAATATGTATAATTTTGTATCCCTGTAAATTGCGTCAAGAATTTTTCTGATATGTATTTAAGTAAGACAGATTAGTACCGTTAATTGGAGAAATGAAGTGTGGAAAAAAGGGAGAAAACACCCATTTTTGATGTACCCATGTTAGAGAACAGATGTACTGAATTTAAAAAAAATTATTATATAGTCCTACTCTGTTGTTTAAATGTATCAGCTTTTCCCTTGTTTATATGATTTCTTGTTGCAAATGGATTTTCCCCATTTTTTAAATTATTGTAATATCTACCATTCAGCTGTGATGAAAGTGCAGAAATGTACTTATGTAGATTGTAATTTTTGAAATGTTAAATACAAATTAGCTAATCTCAATAAATAAAGCTAATCAATTTATGTTGAAAAAATATGTCACTTTTGCATCTAATTTTTATTTTGTCTAAATTTCCGTGGAAAATAATTTGACAATCTGTAATTCTACGGAAAATGTACCATATTATTTTATACGAAGCTCTCTAAAACTCTTTAAAAAGAAGAACTTTGAGGGATTTTTAACCCAATCGTGCTCAAAAAGACAATTGGCAAATTTTGGAGCATTCTTTTACTATCACAGTGCAGATCAAAAAAGCTGCACTGTGATTTAACAGACCTTCCTCCAGTTTTCACTCTTATATTTCAATTCAATTCAAGTATTTCTGTTCAGCTATGCTTCTCTCCTAAATGAAAGAACTAAACCAACTGATGTTACTGTTAACTTTCCACTATTTTTTTCAACTTAGATAGAAAAATTACTCTTGGATAAGAACTCCTGGATCTTGTTGTTGCTTCTGCTCTGTCATCTTAAACTCCCATGGTGCTGAGCCTGGCAACACGAAACATAAACACAAACAGCATCCTTCCTGATGAAGAGGAGTTGTCCTATTTATAGTCACATCATGCATGCTCAGTATGCTCATTCAAGAGAACAAATTATTGCAAAGTTGGTGACTTGCTATATCTCCACAGGTTTCCATGCTGAAAGGTTTTTGTAAATGACTCTGTACCTTCTAAATAGTTTATATTTAACCTCTGCAGATTTCTTAGCGTCCTATATGCAAGTATCCAAAGTTTTTGAAAAAAATAACATCTCCTAGGTAACCCTAGACATGTGTAATAAACATAAGTGGTCATTAATTAAAAGGTGTGCATTTTATATTTAATATGTTTTGAAAAGAGTAATTGGTGAATGTTTTAGTTAAAAGGTAGTCAGTTGTTTGAAATATAGATTGGTGGGACATATACTGCTTAAGCTGCTTCTCCCTGTGGTGAAAGACATTGGGTAAGTCAGATAATGCTTATTGTTGGCTGATGGCCTCACCCAAAGTTAATAACAGAAATGTTTATGGGTGTATGCTCTGAGTGGTGAGACTGATTAGAAGAGCTGGAGTTAACAGTAGAGGAAAATTACTGATTAGAGTCAAATTGAGAATTATGTCTCCCTTGTTGGCAAGTTCAATCAGAATCTTTTCAACTGGCTTTCTATTTAGGCTACAAACAGCTTTGGCTTGTCGAAGGTGATGTGAGTTATTGATTAGGGCATCAAGCAAATATACATCAAATATACAGATCAATGTTTAAAATCCGTCAGTAATGGACAAAAGAAAATTAAATACCCATTATGGGATAAAAAAACATTTCATATAGGAAAGGGGGTGTTTATTTATAATTCCCTTTTGGTGATATCGAGGTTAACTTAAGTCAAGTTAATTTATGTAGCATATTTCAGCAACAAGGCAGTTCAAAGTGCTTTACACCATAACAAGTTATGAAACATCAAGAAACATTGCATTTTGTCAAATGCCATCATCAAAATCATCAAGCAAATATATATCACAAAAACAGATCAATGCTCCAGTTATTGTGAATCAAAAGCAACTCTAATCAGATGAGTTTTTAACCTTGATTTAAGGTTAAAAACTTAAAGTCAGGTTAGTGTGATGACCTGAAAACACAAGGCATTTGGAGAAACTGTTGCTCTTCCCACTGGAAAAGCTGCTTTGGAATCTTGAATTGGCCACATGTAACTAGCTAAGACAAAGGTGGGTAGTGTTTTAATTCTTTTTTTTTTTTTAAATGGAATCACTTTAAATATTGAGGCAAGGGGCATAAGACGGTTGTGCTGAATATCTGGTGACAGCCTAATAGTAAAAAGATGATATTGTTCCTCAGGCTGGAGCTTTCAATGTACGGTCATATCTAATAAATTAGATTTATTTCAAAACAAATTGACCACGTAATTTGCTGTCTGTAATGTTGCTTCCATAAATTTGTTTAGTTTATGTTAAATGACTAACAACCTTTAAAAACACATTTATGTTTTTGTGATGTTTATTGCATTTTTCTCATTTCAAATATATAATGCTCATTTGTATTATTGCTATAACTATATTAAGTGGAAGAGGTTATGTTTTATTTTTAACGTATCTGAAGTACATGGTTTTATATTTAAAAAAAGAAAAAAGCGGCATGGGTTTACTACACAAACATCAAGTAGTTGATGTTTGTACCACCAGAGGGAGACAAATCTGCCCTCTAATAAAAAATCCAGTTGGTTCCCATTTAAAGATGATTATTAGTTCAGCTTTCAGAGCTAAATTTGGATGAGGAAAATAATTACATAAAATTTTAGTTTGTGTTCACACTGGGAGTCATGTGAAAGGTTCATATCTTCAGACGTCATCACATAATTTTTTTTCTTTGACTCACCAGTTAGACCAGTCTGACCAGTCAGAGCATGTATTGTTCACAGGAAAGCTCTAAATCACTTCATCATTTCATCATGAACCATTTTATATCAACTTTTCATCTGCGCTATTGATATTTTCTAAACTCACAATGACTTTCTATTTTCCGTGTGTTTAAGGTGCTCAGAAAAACTTCAGGATGTCTATTTTTATTTTGCTATTATCTGACCTGACCTGCTACCCCTCCTACCTGTCCCGCCTTCATTACAGGTGCAGCTTCAATTTATTTCAGGAAGCAGCTAAACTCTGTCACAGTTGGTTGGGTCCACACTTCAACTCGTTGGACCACATGAACAAACTGTAAGTTTGCTTTGTTTTATAATTGAACTTTGTCTTAACTGTCTGTCCAGTTAGTTTCCTCTCTCTGACGTCTGGAAAACGTGTTCACCTCTGGTTTGAGCACAAATCTTCACTTCCTTCCTTTACTTTCTGCTTGTCCTCAAATTCTTCATTTTTAGGAGTTCAGTTTGATTTAGCTTCAATTTTTCTCATAGTGAAAGTAGAATTAAAAATGTTATTTTGTTCATTCAACTCCTCCCACCAGCTGAGATCTAAAATGTGTCTTGGTTTGTATTTTCTGATTTAAAATTCTCTGAAAACTAGCCAGTAAAAATAAGTCTGACGTACTGTACCCCAATGATCCTCTGCTGTTTCAACTACCAGCTGAAATGTTTTCAAATGTTGAACTGAGTAAATGTGTTGGATTGAAGCTTCCAGTGTCAGTGAATGAAAACTTTGCTCCGTGTCTCCCTCTAGTGGCCTGACAGTAGAAGTGCAGCAGCTG
>VMRN01000229.1:45589-65323 GCA_010277015.1 Poeciliopsis turrubarensis
AGTTCTGGAGGACGTGATGGAGACCAGAGAGGGAGGAGAGCTGCCCAGAACCCTGACTGAGATGTACATCCACTTCCTGGTGGTTCAGACCAAAGTGAAGAAGGTCAAGTATTATGGAGGATCTGAAACAGATCCACACTGGAGTCCAGAGAGCAGGGAGATGATTGAGTCTCTGGGAAAACTGGCTTTTGATCAGCTGCAGAAAGGAAACCTGATCTTCTATGAATCAGACCTGATAGAGTGTGGCATCGATATCAGAGCAGCCTCAGTGTACTCAGGAGTGTTCACACAGATCTTTAGAGAGGAGAGAGGGCTGTACCAGGACAAGGTGTTCTGCTTCGTCCATCTGAGTGTTCAGGAGTTTCTGGCTGCTCTTCATGTTCATCTGACCTTCATTAAGTCTGGTGTCAACCTGATGGAAGAAAAACAATCAGCTGTCCCTACATTGTTCCACAAATCAAAAATAATATCTCTACACCAGAATGCTGTTGACCGGGCCTTACAGAGTCCAAATGGACACCTGGACCTGTTGCTCCGTTTTCTGCTGGGACTTTCACTGCAGACCAATCAGAGACTCCTTAAAGGTCTGCTTACACAGACAGGAAGCTGTTCTCAGACCAATCAGAGACTTTTACAAGGTCTGCTGGTACAAACAGGAAGTAGCTCTCAGTCCAATCAGAAAATAGTTCAATATATCAAGGAGAAGATCAGTGAGAATGTGTCTGCAGAGAAAAGCATCAATCTGTTCCACTGTCTGAATGAACTGAATGATCGTTCTCTAGTGGAGGAGATCCAACAGTCTCTGAGTTCAGGAAGTCTCTCTACAGACAATCTGTCTCCTGCTCAGTGGTCAGCTCTGGGTTTCATCTTGGTGTCGTCAGGAAAAGATCTGGATGTGTTTGATCTGAAGAAATACTCTGCTTCAGAGGAGGTTCTTCTGAGGCTGCTGCCAGTGGTCAAAGCCTCCAGCAAAGCTCTGTAAGGAACCATGGGCAGTTTTTTTGTTCATCTGTTGAAATATGTTTGCCTATATTAAATCTGGAGGACATTAAAACATATTTAATTGAACTTTAATATAGTCATTGTTGTAAGCTTTGAATTGGTAGTTTTGTCAAAAGATTCATATTGATATAAAGACCTAGCCATTCTTTAGTAGCTGGGCAAAAATTGTTCCAAAGTCACTCCTTTGTTATTTTGGCTGTGTGCTTCGGGTCATTGTGTTGTTGGATGAAGAACCTTCAGCCCATGAAGGTTTTCATGCAGCATTACTTTAGAAGGTTTTATATGGTGTGCTTTAAGTGGCATGCCTGTTTGAAAACATAATGTTGGTTGTAAAAAACTGCACACTTTTTGGCAGTAACTCCAAGATGTCATTGGAAAAGAGAGTTCTAAAAATTTTACTTAACCAAACTGCATACTTCAGTCTAATTCTAAACGTGAAGCACAATGCTAATTTAATTTTATTTTTATTTCCAATCAGCTAGTCTAGACAAAAGTTAATTCATTGATCAAACATCAGTCTGATGACCTTGATATTGTCATTCCTCAGGCTGAGTAACTGCAACCTTTCAGAGAGAAGCTGTGAAGCTCTGTCCTCAGTTCTCAGGTCCCAGTCTTCAAGTCTCAAAGAACTGGACCTGAAAAGCAATAGTTTGAAGGATTCAGGAGTGAAGTTTCTATCTGATGGACTGAAGAGTCCAAACTGCAAACTAGAGAAACTAATGTAAGTATCAGAAACCTGGATCTGACTTCCTAAGCTTGTTCATAAAGGATTTCTCTATGTATAACAAATAACATGTATATGTTATAACATAAATAAATGTAATACATGTGTATTTACCATTTACACATTGTGTAAATGTTTTTTTTTTCCTGTTTGTTCCTTCAAAAATTTCAAACCACAGTTTTACTTAATTTTTGAATATAAAAGTGTATAATGAGTGTGTGTCTTAAGATTACCCTTTAAACACCCGTGCCTCAAAATGTCTGGCTGGCATTTAAAAAAAAAAAAAAAGTTTAAAATATTCCAAAATAATTCTCTTGAACAAGTGCTGTTGCTCATTTCTCCATAAGAAAAATTATCAAAATGAACTTGTGATGTGTCATTGTTTTACAGTATACTGTCTTCTCAAACAGTGTGTGAATAGTGTTTTAGAAAATAAAACTCTGTCAAAGAACATAAAGGGTAGATTTTGTCAAAAACAAAAAAAATCAGCAGTGTCACATTTTTTAGTCTTTCTCTCTCAAAAATTGACCCAACACTGTAAATTACATAGAGTATCGATACTTTTGTAAGATGGAGTACCAGAATATTAAATCATGTTTGTTGATTCTGTTATTGCAGCTTGTCAGGCTGCCTGATCACAGAAGATGGCTGTGCTTCACTGGTATCAGCACTCAAATCAAACCCCCATCATCTTCAAGAGTTGGATCTGAGCTACAATCATCCAGGTGACTCAGGAGTGAAAATGCTTTGGGCTGGACAGAGAGATCCACATTGGAGACTTGAAACACTAAGGTATGGCAAGACCTTGAACCACTGAAGATGACAGGCTTGTTCTACTTGTCACTGAAGCAGCAGCTTTTTTTGCCACTACAAAACAGAAAATACAGCCTCCAGGAGGACTGTATTTTCTGGACTATGGACACACCCACAAACATATATATAATGTATTAATTCATAGATTAACTGGGTTAGTTTTGCATTATTCACATGTAGATTTTCACTGTGAGTAACGTGATTTTAGTTATACACAGATGTTTTTACTGTGGTTCAGAGGAATTTACTCTGACTCAGTAACACAAATTTTCATAATCTGTGTTATAGAAAAGTATAGCAAACATCGCCTGCTACGTTTGAGCTGCTACGTTTGAGCTTTGGGTAGGGTAGGGGTTAGGGTTAGGGTTCGGGTTAGGGTTAGGGTTCGGGTTCGGGACCATGATTATACACAGCTTTAGTAGCTCTGAATAACAACTGTCCTTGAACTCACTGCATCATATTTATGTTTGACAAATACTTAAATCAGAAAAGAAACTAAAGCATTTTTATGAGAGCCTGGTAATGACCATGTTTGGATGCTGAAAGAGATTTATGCTGACTCATGGTTTTGTCATTCAGGGTGGAGCCTGCTGGTAAGCGATATTTAAAACCAGGTCCATGGAGATGTAAGTTTGTTTCTGTTGTTGATTCATGACATAAAATCAACTCATTCACAACCACATTCATTGTTTGTGATATATCAAAGTATCAATAAATTGTCACATAATAAACCAGTAACTGCACTCAAATTGTTTTTTCTCTCCATCAGATTCATGTCAGCTGACATTTGACCGAGACACAATAAACCAAAACTTCCAGCTGTCAAACAACGACAGGAAGGTGACAGATATTCAGAAAGCTCAATCAGATACTGATGATCTAGACAGAAGAAATATTCCTCAGCTGCTGTGCAGAAATGGTATCAAAGATCATTGTTATTGGGAGGCTGAGTGGAGTGGAAAAATAGAGATATCAGTAAGTTACAGAGGAATCCGAAGGAGAGGACTTACTAATGACTCTGTGAGTGGAAAGAGTGAAGACTCCTGGGTTTTGAGCTGCTCTGATGAGGGTTACACTGTCGGCCATTATAAGAACAGGAAACTCCTTTCATCATCCTCTTTTTCCATTGTTTCTAACAGAGTAGCAGTCTATGTGGACTACACTGCTGGCAGTCTGTCCTTTTACAGAGTTTTCTCTGACTCTCTAATCCACATCCACTCCTTCAACACCACATTCACTGATACCTTGTATCCTGGATTTACAGTCCTACCGGGTTCCTCAGTGTTCCTGTGTTGAGTATTAATTTCTTGCCTTCTGTACTATTCTTGATGGTTGACATACAAATTGTTCATTTATTTTCGAGTTACTGCGGTTGTGACATATTTAGGTTTTGTGGTTTAATGAGTGATACTCCTTCTTCAGCCAATTCTTTGCAAGTTAAGGCTACATGTAGTCTGATAACAAATTAAGAACATGACAACTTATGATTAAAATGCTCTCAGAATGATGTATGAATGAAAATACTAGATGGTTATTTATTTTTGCAGATCAGAATTATATGTCTGTAAACTACATTTTATATAAACGGCTCTCTTCACGTGTTCTGTACTGTTAAAAATTATCTGTGTTCTTACTTGTGTTTAATTGTAAGATGTTGACCTCTGAAGCTTGTACTTTCTCTGTTCTTATGAATATTGCATCATGCTATAAAAATTAACTTGAGTCCAGATTTCTTTTTCTCTAGCTTTTTTGTCGAACTTAAATTATCCAAATCATCAAACTAATTTTTTATAACAGACATAAACTGAAAGTAAATCACAAAACTGCTTTTAAAAGGTGATTTCATTTATTACAGAAAAAAGCTTGGGGAAAATGGGTGTGAATAAAACTTATTTAATCATTCTCATTCTCCTTCCTATCATTATTCACAATAGGATAGCATGTTAAGAATTCTATCTATCATTCTTAACATTAATATTTTCATGATTCCTGCTTTACTTATAAATTTACACAACTCAAAAAGTCTTTAAACAAACAAGTTCATGTACATATGCCATAAATATACACAGTCACAAGCGCTCACAGACATGTAAACACACTGAGCATGAAGTGCATAACAGAAATTAAACCTAAACTTCTTCATGCTACAGATTAACTGAAAACATGTTTTAAGAACAAATTAAAAGAGAAAACGTTAAGCTCTTTATGCCATGTAAAGCAATCTAGAATCTGTGGGCCCAGATTTTATTTTATGCATTTTTCATCGTTATATCATCTCATTTGGTTTATGTGAAGATTATGCAGCTGAGCTCAGAGGGACATGAAAACCTGTTTAACATTCCAAGAGAGAAATCCTACATGTGAGTTTACAAGAACCTGGAAAGAGGTCACACTGCTGTATTATAGAAAATAGAGGATTTGCAAATTTTAAGCCTAATCCAACCAAACAGTTAAAAGAGACAATAACCCAGATTCTACTGCGAAATAATTTCCTGATAAAGAGAAAATTGCTGAAGTATGAGAATTTCCTCCCAGATGAAGATTTGTTCATACTAACATTTTCACCTGACTTTGCCTCATTAATGACTAAATGAGGTCAAAGGTCACTTTACAATGATATTTGCAGGACGAGGCATTGAATCTCTATGTATCTAAAATATTTCTGAAGACTCTTAAACTCTTGTTTGTTATAGTAGGTTATGCATGTCATGATTTTTCTTATTTTTTAATATGTATAAAGTACAAGCATCAGGCCACATTTGTGTAATTTAGACTAACTTCCCACCGGCCTCAATTGTTGCATAAAATGTAATAATTCATAGATATCATGAGTTAGGGAGGACCAAGGATGGAAATGCATGCACTTATTTTGCAGGAAAAAATGTGGGATTAAATGGGTTAATGTGAAAATAATTATTAAACATGACAGCAGTAGAAGATGAATATTTATGCATCTATGTGTACAAAGGACACAAGTCAATATTAAAGTATGTGCACTGTAAAACAGGTGGTTTAACTTGAAATGAAAGCCCACTAGCTGCCTTTAAAATGCAGTTGAAATCAACAGGAAATTTGTGTTAGTTTTAAACAGAAATTAAAGTTTCCACTTGTGTGTTTTTTAAGTGTTTTAGTTTATTCAACTCTTGGAGGTTTGACAACATTTGTAAAAAGTTAACACAACTTACTACTGTTTCACAAACTCACACATTTAGGTTCAAAATCTACATTTATTTGACTTAAAGTAAAAGTGCCCAAAGTCAATCCTGGAAATAAATGAAATAATTTTATAATTTGCTCTTCAGCTGCTCAACTAAATAGTAAAGGTGTTTTTGAATTGAGTGCCTTGCAAATGAATCATTCTTATGTTTTCTCATATTTTAAAAAAAACATGGAAGGTGTTTCAGTGGGAATTTATTGAATATTAAAACATGTAACATGTACAGGTTTGTATTCACTCCTGTTTAATCTTATAAACCAAAAATAGGTTGAAAGATTCTGAGTTGATGGTGATATGTGCTGTAACTATCATACATTTAAAAATACAGAATGGAAAACAAATTAGTATAAACAGCAATTATGATATATTCGGTTAGAAGTTGGACTTTAGATTGGCTAACAGGAAGCAAAGTGACGACATGTTGATCCAGGCACTGCTGCATCTCCATCACCTTTAGCCTTTTTTGTTAAAAACAAAACACCTCAGCATAAACACTTGTAAAAAACTGAGGAAATTAGTTCAAATTTTGCTTTTACCTTTGCAATACTCCAAAAGGTGCACAAAAATGTTGATGGAAATAAGATGACCAACAGAAATTGATTGAAATCTCCCCATGACTTCGTCTCGTCTTGCTGCTATCAGATGTTCTCCTTTCTGAGCCGAATGTTGTTGACCTTTTTGGACATCATCGCCTGCATCATCAGAACACGACTCGAATGTCATTCGCCATCATTTTGTCAATATTCAAGCTTTTTGTTTTCCTTTGTTCAGCCCTGAATGTTTCTGCTCCATTTCCTGTTGTCTTCCGTTGTCTTTATTTTAATCATTAAACGTCATTTTTGTTTTACAGTCGCAGTTTTTTTGTGTCCTTGTTTCATTTCAATGCCATGAAAGTTAAGCGGAATAAAGTGAGATGCTACCACATGCTTTAAGCTTTCTTTATTATTAGTCTTCAAAGACAGGATACAAATAATCACCTTCATCTGTAACATTCAGTCCAGCTGGTTCTGTTCAAATACAAGAGCAGGAAAGTTCAAAGGTAAAAAACACACCGTGCTACAGCTAATAAAACAGATATACAAGAAATGTAAAAAATAGAATCTCTTTTGTGCAGATTTACATTTTTACAAGCCTTAATGTAAAACAAGGAGGATTTTTCTGCTGGTGTTTCAGCTTTTTAACCTGTAAATATCTCCTGGGTTCAGTTCGGCTACAGAGGCAGGAAGTTCTAGTTCATGGTTCTGCGTTTGTGTGTTTTTAAATTGTCATCTAAAGGGAAACCGTGGCAGTGACCCTTTCAACAGCAAATGAATCGATGGATCGACGGAGTGTTCTGAATCCTGGTGAGCCGAATTATGTTCAATGCACAGGAGCAGTGACCTCTTCTTCTACCATGTGGCCTTTCTGAAGAAGTCTGGCTCACCAAGAGGCGTTAGAGAGAAGAAATAATTTGTATAATGAATCTCTTTTATTGTTGAATTCTGTCTCCTCTTTCTTATTTCACATTTATTCAGTCATTTTTTCTTCCTTCAGGACGACTTCATCATTCATTCCCATCCCTTCTTTCTCTGTCTCTCCTGTCTCTGGTCCAGGACTGGATGGCAGCAGCTCCACGTCCTTGGAGCTGCTTGTGCTGGCCGCCCTGGCGATCCTGGTGAGGGTCTGCTCATAGGGCGAGGGCAGGTAGACCATGAGGAACACTCCATCTGACACATCCTGTTCAGAGCTGCTGCTGGGAAACTGGCTGCGGCGCAGGGAGGACAGCAGCTCACAGTTCCTCTCCGGGTCCTGCAGATCTTCCAGGGCGATCACGTTGGCCAAATCCAGCTTCCCATCCAGGCGGAAGCCCCGCCGGCGCCGACAGATCAGAAAGCCAAGGATGCTCACAAAAAGGACGAGGAAGGAAGCCGTTCCTATGGCGATGTAGGTGATGGATCTGGTGCTGATGATGGCTTCACCTGAACCTTGACCCTAAGAGCGAGACACAGTTAGGACCAGAAAATAATCACATCATGCACACACACACACATAAATACACACGTCCACGCATACATACATTCATCTGATAAAGAGAGACCTCTGGCCGCTAGAGGGCGCTGTAAGTCACAGATTTACTTTGTCCTCTTTAAAAGACGTTAATCTGCAGATGTAAACTGTGAGGATTACAAGAAGAACATCTGTTCTTCTTTATGATTTCCTAATTGATTTAAATGTTGATGGTGTTCTGGTTAGTAGAAAAATAAATCCTGGACTTGATGTTGAGTAAATCTGTAAAACCTGGTATGAATATTTGTCTAAATTATGTTTTAAAAAATGTTTTAATTATAAAATGATTTTTACAATCTAAGAAAGAGAAACATTTACTTATTAAAATATAAATTGTTTAGGATAAAGTTTAGGACATATAAATATAAATGTAAAAACTAATTTGTTTAAATGTCCCAGTGTAATGTAATCCAATAACCAGCCTGATTAACTGTTACATTTAAAATAGGAGATCTTTATGTGGAAAATTGACTATGGTATTTTTAAAGTAAATATGTCTGCTCATTCTGCTGCCTTGATTTCCTGAAACCAGAACCAAACAGATAAAATAAATCATTCAGATGAGCAACGTTGCTCTACAGGAAAACAGCAGCAGTCAAAGGTTTCAATCTTTGGATTTAAATTGGAGAAATTTTCTTCCTGGAAAATAAAATCTTAAATTCTTAGTTGTGGTTCATTAGGATTTTTTCATTCAAAACACCACCAGTGTAAAGCAGAAGCAGCAGTCAGCGCATCGCTCTGACTGCATGGACTCACCGTAGCCTGTCTGTCAGTGGACGGCAGCGGTGATGGGACAGTGGACCAGTCCAGGGAGTCCCGACCTGCAGGTCCAAACCTCAACCAGCTGCTCTCCAGCAGAGACCGCATGGTGGGCTGGAGGAGGATCCAAAGTCCTGAAACCAGAGGCCACAGCAGCCGCAAGCGGAAAGTAAAGGTGGAGCAAAGAGACGCAGCGGAGAAGGCGTCTGCTCTCAGCTGGGAGGGTTTCACTGAGAGCAGCGGCGAAGTGATCAGGCTGAAATAAACAGTGATGAGTGGGAGGAGAGAAATGAGGGCAGCAGACAGAGAGAGAGCATCCAGGAGAGGAGAGGAGCAGACGTCACTGGTTCTGATGGGCAGATTATCAGAACAACACAACTGGACTCGGGATTCAATTCAAGTTTCATCCTGATCAATCAAAGCAAATGATCCACTTTAAACAAAAATATGATGTTTTGAATTGCAGAAAGTTCAGAAATAATCCAGTCCTGTAACAGAAAAGCAGATTTAAATCAAAACAAACAAATTTAATCTGGATTTTTTAGGATCTTTGTTAAAAGCAACAACAGTTTGTTCAAACTGGTTGAGCTGAAAACTCGATGGTTCTGGTTCTGCTGGAGGTTTCTTCCTGTTCAGGGGAATCTTTCCTCTCCACTGTCGCTACATGCATGCTTGGTATGAGGAACTGCTGCAAAGTCAAGGACACAAAGCTGGTGTCTGTCAACTGTCACTATGTCCAGCAGTGAATGCTTCAAATCAGTGACTCAATCAACCTGCTGGGTTTCCTTACATCAGTCCTACAAGTTTTAAACGTGTCCTTTGTCCTACACACTTGACCTAAATCACAAACTGTCTCACTGGCAAGCAGTCACGCTCTGCTAATGAGCTGCTATTGGACTCCAGTGTGCTGAAGCAGAAAGACATCTAAAGGTTGCAGTCAGGACTGCCTGCTGTTTGAGACCAATGCTTTCAATAGAAAACTTGTTAAACTTCTTTGAGTAATGAACTGAACCTGATGGACTGTTTGATAAGAACTTTTTTCTGTAAAGAGATGCTGTGTTGTGAATGATGATGCAGCTTTAGCGTTCAGCTCCATCCATGTTCTCTGTCCTGATCCGTCTGAGTTCCAGTGATCATGAATGAAATCAGAGCTGAGCCTCCCTGAAACGGCGGTCAGATTGCCTCAGGGATGAGGCGAGCAACGTCTGGAGACTCCTGGTCTCCTCTCCTCAGACACAATCACAGGAAAGGAGACTGCAGAGGTCAGAAGGACTCAGGCAAAAAATCTCTTTCTACTTTCTGCACCTCATAAGCTTTATTCTTTCAGTTGTAGATTTATAGAAATCCAGAAATAAAGTTTTTCTTTCTTTATTGGATGAGATTAAAAGATTACAAACATGGTGTGGATTAGAAAGACTCAAAATACCAGTTTGGATGGTTCAGGATGTTTCTGACCCCTCAGTACCGGAACCGTCCACTTCAGAAACTGTGCCACATGTCTGGGTCACGTAAATACTTTCTCTGGCCGTGTCAAACACCAGGTCAGCTCCAACTGCTCCACTCCTCGCTTACCAGACAAACAGCTTTCCTTCCTGTAATCAGAACTGTCATCTATCAACAACACAGCCAATCATGAAACAGTTTGCTGCATCTGCCCAGCAGCACAACTAAAGTCTGATCTCCATTCAGCGAAAGCAGACGAGGTCAGACTTTGCTTTTTCAGTTCCCCACTAATCTGTCACTGAAGTCACCAAACTACTGACGATTCTCTATTTAATACAGGAAGAGTTCAAATGAGGTTTCCAAGCAAAAAAGAAAAGCGAAATGCTGATAATTTTGCATTAAAATGGACAGATGATGTTTGGACAGATCTTCAGAGTGGAGCATTCACAAGATCTGAAGCTTCCAGCCAAAGCTTTACGTTAAATGTGTGAAATTCACTGAAGGAACTAAAAAACCTCAGAAGAGCACAAACAAATATCCTGGCTTATTTAAAACATAAAAATCAGAGTGAAGCAGGAGGAAGGAAAATCATTTTGTGAAGAATGTTTGCGTGACACAGACACATTAGTCAACAGCTTTTTTTTAGTCATGGACTTAACACCAACTAAATCCTTTCTGTTCACTGCTGATCACACTGATGGCTGACAACATCTGTCCACTTGCTGCTCGCCCTCAGACAGCTGGAATTAGGACAGGTCAGGGACACTGGCAGGGACAGAATGAGACGGAAAACATCCTGCTGACTGTCGGGGTTCAGTCTGTAATCACTGATTTACAGGAACAGACAGATGGATTTTTCATCCTTGCAGGTCAGTTAGATGGTTTCATAGCTTTTGGTGATGAAAATCAATTTATGCATTACTGACTCTCCAAATGTCATGCATTCAAACACTTTGTGATCACTGTCACTCAGATGCTGAACAAAACATGTATAAGTCTCTAACTTATTAACATCAGCTAACCATAATGTTTTATATGTTGTTATGTCTAACTGTGGTTTTTGGACAAACACGAAATACCTGTAAGGTCTCTGGAGAAATAACTGCAGGATGAAGAACATTTCAAACACTTGATTTGATTTTAGTTGTAAAACATCAGACGGGGTCAAAGAGTCTTGGTGTCTGTCGGACTCAACAAGACGTCTAAATGCTAACTGGAGTTTTACCAGGGAGGACGAACTTCTTCTGGAGATATTATTGTCAGAGAGCCACACATTGTTTTCTACATTCAAAATCAGTTTGTTTTCAAAATAAAAGGAATCCAAATCAAAAACTGCTTCTGAAATAAATAGTTGAAGATGGATTGTTTGGATAAACAGCCAATAAAAACTGACTTGACACCAATCGGTTTGGTTTGATCCTTTATCAGTCAGAGAAAACTGGAACAAATGGAGCGAATGAAGATTGAGAAAGTACTTAGAATGAATGGGACAAACTGATGAAGTGAGTGAAAAGAGTAAATCTCCTTAGGAGAATCAGAAACCGACTGGCCTTCCTGTCCTCAATATGATCCAAGTGAGTGCCGCTCGCATCAGTGCAGCACGCCTCTGTCATAATCTATCCTAAAGTGGACTTTGGCGTTAATGGAGGTCAGTGCAGCTCCAGCTTAGAGTGGTTTTCTCTGTAGACTTATCTTGTGAAACTATTCTATGCAGCTTGTGGGAACAGTTGGATCCAAATCAAAAAATGAGGTCACAGTGCGTTGTGTGGAGAGCAGACGGTAAAAGGATGAGCAGAGGCTGATTGTCTCAACTCTCTGGTCTCTAGAAAGAGACCAGACACCCTGTTCACCCTGGATTAAAACCAGTCATCTCAACATGGTGGCGTCTGGGCAAATTTACAAAACCTAATTACAAGGATAAAAATGCAAGAAAGTGCCGTTAGAAGGAAACATGCAGGGAAGTTGAGCTGTGATTGTTAAGAGCCTCTGATCGACCGTCTTCCTCCTCAACACTAACAATGATGTTAGGGCCTCAGATTCTGGTGTGATTTGTCATTGTGGAAACTAGAGCCAGTAGAGTCCATCAGATACTAAAGGAGTCACAATGGACACAATGCTGGACACAATGTGTCCAAACCACTGAGGACGTTACAGGAGCCGAGAGCTGGCAGCCAGCTGTGGACATGAAGAGCTCTTATGGTGTGGCCAGTGAGTTTCCAACTTTCTAACTCTTCTCATGATCCAACATCAACAGATGTCACCATGGCAACACAGCAAGACCAAAGTGAGCTAAAAACTGCCTGATCTTTACTGGGACAGAGCCGTCTTAACATGGTCAGGAAAACATCTCTGCAGATCCCACACATCCTGGACACAAACTACTTAGACTTTTAACTTTAGATTCACACTAAAGAGCATTATTTTCAATAATCATCTCTGTCTTGGCCCCACATTTTACTCCTTTATAAAGAAGACAAGAGTGCGCTTGGACCATTCAGCTGTTTCTGGTTGTATTTTAAATGAAGACATTCAGTAACAGAAGATGCTGAACACGTTTCAGGAGATTTTGTTAACCTGCAGCTTTTGGTTTCAGCCCTCAGAGATTCAGCTGCAGACAAACCAGGAACAAACAGTGACAGCAGTAACACCGAAACCAGCTGCACATTTCTCACATGTCAAACAAAATGATCTTCACAGTGAGAGAAGAAGCAGAAAAACATTGCAGAATTCAAGAAGAGTAAATACCTCAGCGCTCCAGAGACATTCAGCGTTACAGACACAAAGAGCTAAGCTAGAAAAGAGATGACAAACACAATCGGATTAAATCCACAATAAGTCGCCTGTTAGATTCTGAAATGAAATGTTTGTGGTCCAAAGACTGAA
This sequence comes from Poeciliopsis turrubarensis, assembly GCA_010277015.1. NCBI lineage: Eukaryota > Metazoa > Chordata > Actinopteri > Cyprinodontiformes > Poeciliidae > Poeciliopsis > Poeciliopsis turrubarensis. The sequence continues at coordinate 58,477 of VMRN01000229.1, forward strand.
GCTGGATCTTAGTTAAAGCGGAAACTTCCTGGTAATTGACTAAAAACAGAAATGATGATAAGCAACAGCTTATTAAATCCTCCCCCAAAGGCACCCAGTGGATTTTTAAAAATTTTATTTTATTTTACCATTTTTGTTTTTAAGCAAATAAGCTGTTTTCTCTGTTTCAGCAGCAGCAGCAACATGAATGCACATTTCTATTGACTGCTGCAACTTTGAGAAATCTACAAAATACGTAATAAAAGGTGGGGAAAGTCAGAGGAATGCTGCGATGCACAAGGAAGCATCACAATATGACAATAAATATGGATCAGCAACAACACAGACGGTATCAAGATGACAACATGTACCAGCAAAAACAGAAGAGCTCTGAATATTATGAAATAAATAAAAGCCATTCAGAAAATCAGACTTTAACAAGGAACCAGAGCAAAAATGGCACGTTTATATTTAAATGCTCTGCATCGTACAAACAACTCTTTACAAACTTTATTCATTTAATCAGCAGTTTCCAGTTGTCTCTCTGTGAAAGGGTCATTTCTTTCTCTCAACGTCCTCGCCGTGTGTCCTTCACTCAGCCACACCTCGTCCACCCCTGTGATGTCACATGATGATGTCATACAGTCTGCCGACCCGGCCGAGCCACTCGCGCAGCGCATGGCGGACCCGCGCGTCGGTGACGTGGCAGGAGAGCTGGCTGAGGCACGGGTAGAGCGCCGGCTGGAGCGCCAGGAAGGTGGAGTCCGACAGGAGCAGGACCTGGTTCAGGAGAGTCAGAACCATGTTGGTCCACGCCTGCAGACAGACAGGTCAAAGGTCAGAACTGGAGCAAGCTGGAGGGGGCATCAACTTGTTGCAACATTTGTTCCATCTCCAGCTGCTGTGGTTCTCTTCCACTCTGCTCTGAGTCCAACCAACAGAACCTTTTGAGCAACCTGTTCCCCTCCTCGCCTGGGGGGGGCGCTGCACCAAGAACCACTGAAGGAAACGACACGGGAACTTTAAAAAAGATGACACTGAGCATAACTCCCTTCTTAAGGAAGGGAATTTAAACTAAATTGGAGTGGCGTCAGGATTTAACTGTTGGTAAAAAAAACTAACTAAACTCTGAAAGCCTTCAGTTTCAGTTTTAGAGAAAAGCAATGAGACTGAATCAGTTTGTTTCTCCTCCCTCACCTGTATCTGGGCCTCGGAGTCCCTCAGGGAGATGCTGTGTGAGCTGATGGTGGATCCTGACCGGGGCCTCTTCTCCTGCCTCAGCACTTCGGGCCCCGCGCTGACCGAGTGCCTGAGCGGGGGCCCCTGCTGGTCCACCAGCTGCTGGGGCCTCTGCAGCTCCACGGGGCCCCTCCTGTCTCCTCCCACCGCTCCCCCCGGCGCCGCCCGGCCCTGCTCCTTCATGAACAGGTTGATGTGGCTCTGCTGCACCGGCTGCTGCTGCACCGGCTGCTTCCTGCGTTTGTACTCCATCATCAGCTTGTTGATGGTTTTGTCCGTAGCGATGGTGTACAGTTTGTTACCGGCGTTTTCCCACCATTCCTTCCTCCTTCCGGGCGCGGCGCTGCTGGGAACTCCTCCTACCGAGCTCCCTGTGATGCCGAAGTCTCTCTTTTCTGCTCCGGACTGGAAGTGGTGCGGCAGACTGCCTGTGAAGCTGGGAGAAATAGAAATAGCTGAGAAGATGAAGGAAGGTGAAGACATTTAGTTACAGAATGTAGACTTTATGAAAATACTTTTTTACATTTTTGTTAAAAATGTCATTTTGTTGCAACTGTTTGTTATGAGACAGATAATCTGTGAAAAAAGTCGAGTTCCTCTGTTTTCACACGGTGCCAACTGGAGAAATTCACCACTCAGTCAGAAACAACCAATCAGAGCCAGGAGGAGGGTCTTTGTGCTGTTAATCAGATAGTGTACGCACTACTCACACTTTCTGCTGGTTCACTGCATCTGAGGCTGCCATGAATGCTAAGGCTAGTTAGCATAGCCACAGATGACAGTAGATAGACATTTTTTTCCTGTAACAGTAAGTTGTTCTCTCAGCATTTTGAGCAGCGTGTACACATGTCTCATTTACAGCGCTAAAAGACTTCAGGATCTGACTGGTTGATTTGACTAGATCGCTGCAGTAGAACTGTTTTTTTCATGCAATCCAACATATTATCAGTTTTAACAAATTTGTAGAAAGTAGATTTTTATAGAAGTGACATATTGCAGCTGTAAGTTCAAATATCTTCATCGTTAAGGCAGTTACAGGACAGATGTCAGACCTGAATCTGGGGCTGGGTGTTGGTGTTTCTCCAGGTGAAGCTGCACTCAGATCTACGCTCTGACCCCTGACGCCTCCCTCCTCTGAGGGCGTCCCCCTGGCGGAAAAGCCGCCGGCTGACGTCGGAGTGGAAGTCTCTGAATGGAAGAGAGGCAGGAAGAAAACGTGATCTCCTCCTGACCCCCCGCCTCCTCTCAGCAGCGGCGTCTCCTCCAGCGTGCTCTCCAGGTCCCGGTGCATCTGGATGTAGCTGTTGCACAGATCCATGCACACTTTGTAGAGACGCTTGACCAGCCAGGCCCAGTCGGCGCCCCCTAGAGGCTGGACGCTGAGCGACGGGGCAGGAGCCTGCCACTGATGGCGCTTCTCACGGCCGCGAGGGGGGCTCACCTGCAGAGGAAACCCACTCAATGACCTGACTCACAGCAAGAAACCGAAACCCGAGATCTAAACGACTGAATGAAAAAAGAGAAATTATTTTCTTTCTGTCAGGATAATATAAATTTGTTCGGAAAATATTTTTAGCTATTATTTTCTCCTGAGAATATAAAATATGAGATGGACAGATTCAGCAGCACTTTAAGCTTCCTAGTAACCAAATGAAACACAAACAGCTCCAACAATCAGGCTCCATGTTTTTATCACCTGTGCTGTTTCTTCAAAGATGTCTTCATCCTCTGAGGAGGCGGAGCCAGGGTGGGAGGAGCCAGAGCTGCCTTCCTCTTCCTCATACAGAATCCGCTTCACCTGAGCAGAAACGCTTCATTAGGAGAAAATGCCTTTTTCTTATTGCAAAATACTTATTACTAAATGTTTTAGGTGGGAACTGATGGTCATCGATGTGTGACTTGTGGACACAAGGTATTCAAAAATGACATCAGTTTATAGAATCCAAACATCAGAATACGATGTGAGCCACTGTCGATTTGAAAACGTGGTCATTTGGAGCGTCAGCAGGGATTACTGTGATTGTTCCCACCTGCTGAGCGGTCATGCTCTCCGCCTGGCTCAGCGTGGCGCCCAGCAGCGCCTGGAAGTAAAGGTTGAAGCTCATCGCCGACTGACGGTAAAGGTTTGCTGCTCCGCAAACACCCGACACCTTCATCAGCAGGTACTTCAGACCCGGCCGGGTGTCAAAGTCCCGAGCCGTCCTGCAGAGACGACACCGGTCAGAACCGGACTGCACCAGTACAACCTGCCTGTCCCGCTTTACCTGTAGGAGTCCAGCAGCAGGTCCAGGATGATGGCTAAATTTGTCATGGAGATGTAGCGCAGGAAGCCGGCGGTGGGCCTGCTGGGGTCAGAGGTCACAGGGGTCACCCTCTCGTTGCCTTCAGGCTGCTTGACGAACTCCTCCAGCAGGATGTCGTAGAGGTTCTGGAGCAGGACCTGATGGGAAAGCAGGCTCACCACGATGGTCCGGAACGGGATCCTGGAGGACGGACAAAAAAATCAATCACGTTTTAACAAAAAATATTTAAATCTTTGTCTCAACTTTCTACAGAAAAATCAACTAAAATAGGATTTTAAATGTAAAATAAAAATAATCACATCCCACTGGATCACAGTATTATTCATTTTGTTTATTACAAACATAATGAGAAAAGCTTTGAAATAAATGATGAACAGATTCTCAACACTTCATCCTAATGATACTAAACATTTCAGATTTCAGAGAAGCAGCAGGTAAAAGGTTTAAAACAGCAGATGACAAGGTAAGAATTGTTTTGGTTGGAAACAATAAGTTATAGATGGATTTAAAACCTGATGAGAACCCGGATCAGAGTTAAAGGTCGACGGTTTTTAATCCTCAGCATCAGGTCAGAGACTCAGTCTGTCATTCCAGGCAGGAATGTTTAATCTGTTCATTTTCTGCATATCGTGCACATCTGATGGTGAATGACGCAGTGTGATTATGCTACAGATGGCTGCTGCATGTGAGCATCTGTCTCTAACACACCTGACAGTGATGTCAGAAAACTGCCTTACCCAATTTTCCTGCAGCACAGCAGCAGAAAGAGAACAGAGAGAGTTCATGAGACGGACATGGAGAGAATAATCTTAGCAGATCACTGGTTTGGATTCAACAACAGAAAACCAGAAGCCATGAGCCGACTGGACAGGATGTCAGTGAGAACCAGCAGACAGATTTGATTGGGGGTTAGAGAATTAAAACATGCATCAGTGAGAGAGACCGGTCCACCTCTTCTGAGCATGCCCGTTGGACTGCTGGTCGGCTGGCAGCTCGATGATGAGCACGCAGGACTGAGCGTGCTCAAAGCCGTCCTTGTTGTTGGGCGTCTTTGGAGAGCACTGAGTGTCCAACATGAAGACCTGAGACAGAGACAGGACATGACTCCAACGTTTCTGGACTTTACATGCCACACTCATCTATTTAGTTCATTTCATGGAAACAGCTTGTGTAAAAGTTCATGTTTCAGCTCCGTCTGAAGATGTTAGTGTTAGGATCTGTTCACCGACCTGCTGAGCCATAGCTTTGATCCTCCAGTACTCGGCCTCGGCTGACGGAGAGTGAGACGGAGCCGCCACCTTCACCTCACAGGCGTCTCCAGAGAAACTGTCAGAGCCGCTATGAAAACACGCCAGCAGGTTCTACAGCAACAAAGCAAAGCAATCCCCGTCAGAAATCTGCTGGTGTGATGAGTTTTCTATACGTTCTGCTGCCAAGCAGCTGCTCTCATCAAACCAGAATCAATCCATGAGGATGCAAGGAAAGGAAACAACTCAACAACCGCTGAAAAAGACACTGAGCGAAACGTCTTAATTGTATAATTGTAAACACAGAGTGACGTCAGTTTTTAGTGGATGGAAGATTTCTCTTTTGTCTTTGAAAAAGAGCTCAAGCCGTACTTCCTGTTAGGGTGTACTAGATACACACATTTGTTTTGGTTGTATTTACCCAGAATGCCCTGCGATGCAGTCAGTTTCCTGCTTTTGGCTCCAGTCCGCTTGGCGTTCACATATGTATTCGAACCAAACCACAGTTCACTTCAACCAGACTGTTTGTATTCAACAGAGTTCACTGTTCTGACCCACTTCAGGGTCAGATTACACATTCACAAAATGAACCAGACTTTCTAGACAAATGGATCAGACTTGGATTAAACCGGACTAAACTGGGCTGTGTGAATGCACTCTTAGATTGACTGTTAATTAAGAGCTTCACTTGTAATTTTCACTACTTCAACATGACTGAACACAAAGTAAGATGCTGGAGGATGTTTGTCCATCTATGTGGAGTCTGGTTGCATTGTTAGCAGTTCCAACAGGAAAAACCCTGAGGAACTCCAGAATGTTCCCATCCTGGTACGAGTTTTCAAATCGGCCACCTGATCAGCGGCAGTAATACTCTCTCTGGGTTGTAGATAAATATTGTGTTTACTCTGGATCAGGCGTGACCCGAATGTGTCACAAACAAAAGCAGCTTTTCCATGAAGCTTGTCAAAGGTCACATGATCAAATGTCTGAAGGATGAGCCACTTGTTACAGATTTGAGCTGCGACTGAAGCAGAGAACGACTGATGAACAGACCGTCGTATCATTCCACCTCAACCGTCCTGACTTTTATGAACTTCAGGTGTTTGTTTTGTAATTTTCTACTAATAAAAATAGTAACTCCCTTTTCTTCACAAAACCTCAGAAGCTGATTGGTTTTACAGCCAATGACAATAAAAAGACAAAAGACTGAAACCTAAAACACGACAATATGTCAACATAACGATCGTCCTGCAGCGATGCACAAAGAGTGGCAGAATCTTGTCTAAAATAATAAAGAACACATGAATCAATAATAAATGATAATAAATAATAAACCTTCCAACCCAATTACTGTGCTTTACAAAACACTTCGTGGCATAAAAGACACAAACATAAGATCTGTTGGGATTTTATGAGACGAACTTTCAAAATTGAGAATAATTTAGAAAAAGAAGCAAAATTATGTTTTTGTATTTTCAGTATTGATGTGAACCAGTTTTATATTTTTTATTCAAAGGAACACAAAGGGCTTCTGGTTATTCTTTAGATTGTTGTTCCAACAATAAATAATATAATATCTGAAATGTAAAACTGATCCGACTCACAGAGCTGGACTGGATGTTCCAGGATGTTTCAAACCAGAGGAGCCGTTTCACGAAAACTCCACGAGTACTCAGAAATACCACGAAGCTTAGAAACACAAACTGATCAGAGCGTTACGATCATTGCAAGTTTCAGAAAGTTGCAAGAAAGTTCGCCTCGTTCTTCACATGAAGAACGAGGCGAACCTGTTTCTATCAGAGCATCTCTGAGCTGTTTGATATGGATAATAAAATGTCATTCCTTTTTTAAAATTATTTAACTAAAATTTTTAAGTTCATCTTGTGTTTCTTATTTAAATTTTTTTAAGAACATATTGATTATTGTGAAAATAAAATTATTTGATCTGCTGAGGATTCAAGAAAAAAGTCAGTGACGGCAGAATCAATAGATGTCATCGTCTCTCTTTCTGAACCACATGCACACACACGCACACACGCATACACACACACGCATACACACACACGCATACACACACAC
>VMRN01000229.1:70606-78106 GCA_010277015.1 Poeciliopsis turrubarensis
GTGTGTGTGTGTGTGTGTGTGCGTGTGTGTGTGTGTGTGTGTGTGGGCGTGTGTGTGCGTGTGTGTGTGTGTGTGCGTTGCATGCTGATTCATATTGAGTCGAATGTTTTGCCTGAAGGAAATCAGCTGAAATCTTGACTCTGATTCTCAGAAAACTCCCTGACTGTCACACAAACTGACCCCATTTTATGAATTTATCTGCATTATGAAAACTTATACACATAAAAAACACTGTGATACACAGATTCACTCTACTGCCACCTGCTGGGTGTATGTCAGCACAGCATGTTGGATGCTTGATGCGACATTTTGACTCTCATAAATCCATTTATAATCTATAAAAGACATCAATAAAATGTGTTTGAACTGAAACTATGACTGTAGAATTAAAGTAGTCTAAATCAGACTCCAGCATCACATGGTTAAAACATCACAGCCTCTTCAGGGCGAGGTCCAACCTGTCCGCCTGCGTGGACAGCGTGCAGACGGCCTTGGCGGCGCCGGTCCCCGTCATCAGGCTGCCGCTCCTCAGGTCCAGGCCCCGCCCCCCTCTGCTGCTCTCCTTCAGCAGCTCCTGGATGGAAAGCGGCTGGATGACCGGCTGGCTCAGGGTCAGCTCGGCCGCCTCGGGGCTCGGCTCGCAGCTCAGCTCCAGACCCAGGTCCACGCCGGCCGCGCCGGCCGCCTGCTGGCTCTGCTGGGTGATGGTGGTCAGGGAGGACGGCTGCAGGGAGCCGTCGCTGAAGTGGGTGTGCTCCAGAGAGCTGATGTACTCCGTCACCCTGAGACAGAGCCGGACCGTGGTGAGTTTTCATGACTTTACAGCTGCAGCAGGGTGAGGTTTGGGTGTTGGTACCTGAAGACGTGTGGCCAGCAGTCGTGGTTGTGGCTGCCCATCTCTAGGCCCACGTTCAGGATGGCGTCCATGCAAAGCACATGAGCCGTGTGGAGGCGGACTCCCTGAGGACGGCCCATCTGCTCCAGCCGCTGCTCAACGCGCTGCTTCACTACAAACAGCAACAAGACGGCAGAGATGAGCAAAGGCATGCAGGACGCAGAGCTGAGCTGAGCTCACTCCCAGACATGCAGGAAGGTTTTAAAATGGATCCATTCAAGACATTTAAAATGACCAAGCTTTAGGAGTCAGGTCCTCAAAAGCATTCCAACTCTAAACTGTGATTGGTGATTTAACAGGCTGATTCAAATGATTTTTCTGCTGTGAAACAAGTTTTCTCTTTTCTACAGACTGTCAATTTATGAATCTTCCCATCATGGTGTTTATGCATAATTAAAATATTTTTCTACCAGTTGGTAGTAATAACTGGTGGCTAAACATAACTCAGCTGTTTTCTATTTAGGCTTTCACAGAAATTATTCTTTATAAGAAGGACTAATTAATTTTGCCATGTTTTACTGATTTCCTTGAAAATTAATCAATTAAATGAACATAACAGAGCTACACTGAAAACTAGAACACCTGAGCTGCAGCCCTGCATGATTTATTCATTAAATAGTCAGTTGGAAAATGATGTTGAATGTATTTACAAATCATTAGCTGAAATTTCCAGCTGTGTTTTCCAAATTGGCCACTAGATGTCAGTAGAGATCCATTTGTTACTGAGCCAGCCTTAGTCATGCACAGATTGAGGTTCGCGTCTCACTCTGATATTTCTGAATTAGGCATTTCATTTGGAGAATTTTCTCTTTTGGATTTCAAGGTGTGTTTTTTTTTGTGCAAAGCTGCTTTAATGAAAACAATCCGTGACCTTCGATGCTCCAGATGGCGCCGTCATACTGGGTACCTTGTGTGATGGCGTCTCCCATCTCTGCCACCTCCTTCTCCTCCTTCTCCTCCTGCACACAGGAGGCTGCAGCCATCTGGGCTAAAGCTGATGCACAGTTAGCAGCAACGCCTGAAAGAGGAAAACGGCCAAAAAACATGATCAGCTTCAGTTCATGGTCAGATCAAAAGAGGAAACGTCTTTATTGTGTTTTAAATTAGTATTTGTTCCACTGGTGAAGAACCAGAAACTGAAACCAGCTGAGGTTTGACACCATGTGTTCATTCATATTCAAATTCATTCATCTTCCTGTGATGATAATTACAGCCTGGATTCCTCAGTGATAATTAACAGGTTCTGGTTATTATTCACCATGTTTGGTTAATGTGAAATATTCCATCACTGACAGACAGGAAGAAACCAAACATAAAAATGTTAGCTTGAGAAACGATTTGAACTAAGCCAATAAAACTGAGCTAGCTTCAGATGTTTTCTCCTGAAAGGAAAACAGAAATCTGTGTGTGAACATAAAATCCATTTAACAGCTGCCTGCTGTTAATATAAATCCATTCAATAAATTAGGAAAATGTTTCCAGAAGGAGAAAGAAACATCATTTAGTCTCAAACCTCCTGCTGAATAATTTAGGGTTTTAAAACAGCAGCAACTTTCTCTGAATCTTATCAAATGAATCCGAGTTTCATTTCCAACCTGAACACACTTCAGTGAAACCTTTACACTTTAGATGAGGACGATTCTCCAAACTGCAGGAACAGCAGAGGCGTCATCACTTCCTGTTCAGAGCAGGTTTCTAATGCAACAACACAAACTCACTCAGTCACTGGTGGAGTTCCCCAGGGGTCCGTTTTCAGACCCATTCTCTTTACATTGTCATAAATATTTTATTACCACACAGTTGTATTCTATTGGTATTTTTTTATGTCCTGCAGAACAGGAAGCCGTCGTAAAACAGCAATTATACTGAGACAGGCTCAAATTCTTTTAATATTTTCCTGTTAAATAAATAAATAGATAAATTACATTGAGATGACATTAAATTTCCTCTGCTTCCTTGTGATGAACTGGTGACCAGACTAGAGGAGATAAGCACCAGAGCCCTGGGATCCTCTGCAGCTAAACTGGTATGAAAAACTGATATTTATATGTTATTGTTGTTTCTGACTACATCAGCTGAAGTGATTGCCTGAGATGTTAAAGAATCCTGAGTTCTACCTTCTGAAACAGTCAGCTAAATCTGAAACTGTTCTGCAGGCCCAGCAGGGGGTCAAACACCCATCACGACGCCATCCATCTTGCCTTCAGGACCAGCGCTGTGCTCCTCGGTGACCTTGTGGTATCCACTGGCCGGCTGCGCTTTCCTGACAGAGCTGTCCAGGAACGCCCTGACCTCGCTCCACTCTGCTGAGTCCCTGGTTGCCTTTAAACTTGATTTATTACATCTATCCCTGTTTCTGCAGAAAGAGCAGACAGGTCAAAGGTTTCACTCACCGAGCGCACAGCTGAGCGCGGCGGCTTTCCGCAGGCCGTCCAGACTCAGACAGATGGTGTCTCTTTCCCTCTGGCTCTGCTCCTTCAGCCCCTCGGCCCCCAGGATGAAGGCCAGGCCCTTGGAGCTGCCCGCCATGCGGCCCGTCAGAGGCGTGGACAGCACATCAATCAGGTTCTTCCACACGCCGGTGAGGATGAAGCGGGAGAACACGGCGCCTGGTTAGAAAGAGAGGAGTGAGAGAAACCTGCAGATAGCATCACAAGCCGCAGAACAAAAATGATGATGAGGCGTCATGAAGCGCGACTCACGATTAACGAGGTTAAAGTTTCTGCGCTAATTCAAGGACATAATAGCTGCCCTGAACATGGAGGAGTTTTTAATAATTATACGTGTCATTATTTACTGAATAATGCAAAGTTGACGGTTTTAATGCAGCTTTTATTCCAGGTGTCATGTCAGTTCTATTTCATCCCTACTGACCGCGGTCATCCGGGATTCATAGAACCGTAGTTACATACGTAACTTTCGTTTTATGCACATCTCTGAGTCAGGGGCCTGCAGGTGAAGCCACTGACTCATTCCCTCCATATCTGTCTCCATCTTTTTATTTCCCATCATCCCTCTCTTCTTTAGGCTTTCTTCTCTGATGACACAGATTCAAAAAGAGCTGGCAATATTTAAAATCATTTATAATCATAATTTAATAATTAAACCAAACATACCAAACAGCTGCTTTCTAATCATGTAAAATCACTCACCCGTCAACAATACACATGATTTTGTTTAAAAAAATGTTCAGTTCAGGATCATTTGTTGTTGCAGGAGAAGAAAAAATATATTCGGACTTTCTTAAAATTTATTGTTGATATTTTATGAAAGTTTCAATATTTTTAGTGTCCAAATTTTAAATTTTGGCACATAATCCAAGTAAGTAAATATAAACTGCATGTTATTGAATGTTTCCTTTTGCTGGAATTTATTTCATATAATCTGCAGGCACAAACCTTAGACACATTTAATGCAACATTAAGATATTACTTCACTATTATTTCAACACGTGAAGTAAACAAGATTTATTTATAAAGAAAATGACGTCAGAGATAATTAATTATGACCACTGGTTTTGTTTTCCGTTCTGCCTTCAATACCAAAGCTGCCATTTTGGTTCAACCTTTAGCCATTAAGCTGAAGGTAATTTGCTTCCACAGCAGAAACACTTGCAGGAAATATGCTGTTGTTTGTTCAAAAGGTTTGAAACTGTTCAAAAGACAATAAAGCTTCAAAAGAAGCAAATCAAAACCATCAATAGGGATCTGAGGATCAGCCCTGTGGGACCTCTTGGTCCTCACCGTAAAGCATTAGCATGAGTCTAACCAAGATGTCCGCCTTGAGTTGAAATACAGACCTGCAGTCGCTGTGTCACTTCCAGCCCTTTCAGCGCTGAGAGCTGATTGGCTGGACGGCCTCCGGATCATCTGACCTCCAATAGCACTGCTGCCCAGGCCGTCGATGTCTGAGACAACGAAAATAAAAAACAACTTGCATCAAATATTCATTCAGATAATCAAATAATCCACTACATACATGTTTTATTTTTCCCCACAATTTACACATCTAAACTCTTAAACTGTAAATTCAGTCCCTTAAATACAGAAATGGAAAACAATGAGAGACCAGCAGGATGTGCAGATGCATCATGATTCCTTTGGATAAAATTATCTGTAAATACAGCAAACATTTACAAACATTTCTAAACAAAACGTACTGGTTTATAATCTACTGGGTTTTCTTTCTCTGCTGAGTTGGATTTCTGTCTGAAGAAGCATGAAGAATATAAGAAAAGCAGTTTTTCAGGGCGACCTGTCAGCATGGTGATGAGCGGCAGCGTGCGGTCTTCCGCTGAGCCCCAGTACCCGGCGTCAGCCAGCAGGTTGCGCTCTAACACCTGGTGGTGAAGCTCCTCGATCCAGGCCTGGCACAGAACCACCAGGACTCCGCTGCTCTGGATCAGCCGAACAAACTCCTTCTGCAGAACATGAAGGGAAACGCTGAGCGGCTGCATCCAGACAGAAGCTGCGTCTGTGGCTCAGCTCACCAGGCTGAGCGCGGGGGGAAGCTCTCTCCGTCTGTAGTAGTCGCAGCAGCAGAGCTTGAGGTTGAGCAGCAGAGCGTAGTACGACACCAGGTACAGACCGTCTGCGTTCATCAGAGCCTGGCAGCCCAGAGAGTCGCCTGATTCAAAGCCAGGAGAGTGAATCCCACCTGAACCAAGGACAGCTTTAGAGAATCTCAGCCAAACAGTCAAACTTTAAAATTCATTATTAAACAGTAGAACTTCATTTGAGCCCTGACTAGTATTCACAACGCAATGATATCTTCGAGGATGAGAACCTTCTCATGTTATCTTGTCATTTTGATGAGTTTCATGTCAGATCTGAGAGGTAAAAAAACAGCCTTCAGGTTCAGTTTGGTAGGAAAAATTCAGACCAAATAATATAAATAGGAGTGAATTTATGTCTGAGTTTGTCTCTGCACCTTGGACTGATTTAACAGAAAACTGTAAGTCCTTCAGCAGAGAGACACTGAGGGAACAGAAATATGCAGCTGTTCATCTTTAAACTGGACATGAACTTGTGATAGTGAGAGGAATTTAAATCCAAAAGTTCATCATAACATTCTGGCCGGACATCCAATGGAAAAAAATAAAAGATGTGAGTTTCCATCAGAAATCATGACGGTTCATCGACTGAACAGAAATCTTCTGCAGTGGCTGAGTTTGTTTTGTCATCTTCCACTCACCAGCCTGCAGCCCGGAGCAAAAGGTGGAGGAGAAGTTCTGCAGGGACAGGTCCACCTCCTGGGCGGAGGCCAGTCCCAGGAGGCGGGGCAGCAGCGCCGCCAGCGACTGGACGAACAGCCTGGCGCTCTGCTGGTCCGCCTCCTGGTTGCGCAGCAGCTTGAGGGACAGGGCGGCGGTGCGCAGGGAGCGGTGGCCCGGGCAGTCCCGAGGCGTCTGCTGCTCCTCGTCCACCAGAGACACGTTGTCAGACCCGATGTCGGACACGTCGGAGCGGCCCGAGTCTTTCTCTGCAGCCATGGAGTACTGATCGCACGAGTCAAACTCTGTCCGAGACAAGTCCTGCTCTTCCATGCTGCAGGACAAGCAGAGTCATGAATGAAACGGTGAGGAACTTGTTTTAAATAACGACTTCATAACAAATTATTGACTTAAAACAAACTGGAACTTTACTGAAAGATTAGTTTTGTCTTGCAAACAGTACAAAAACATTTGTGCTAAATATTTCTGTGGTTTTTGCCACTAGATGGGGCTAAAGAGGACTACTGAGAAATCCTAGTAATGAACCCTAAAGTCGTACCTGAAGTTGCTCTCGCTGTACCTGGAGCCCGGTCCATGGTGCGACCGCATCCTGGAGTCCACTGACAGGAAGTTGGTGATGTCAGGGAAGACGAGAGCGTGGCTCCTCTGCACCACGTCAGGAGGAACACCTGCTCTGTCTCCTCTGTCCTTGTCCTCCTGTCCCTCGGCCTCCGCGGTGCGGCCTCCTCCTCCCTCCGCCCTCTCTCCTCTCGGAGCCGCGCCTCCTGCCGGCTCCCGCTGGCTTCTCTCCTGGCCTCCAAACGGACAGCTCAGACGGACGCGTGCGTCCTCGCCGCACTCCTCAGGCGTGTTTCCCTGACCCAGTCCCAAGTCCCCCATCTCCAAGTCCAGGGTGGTTTGTCCCGTTTCCGTGGTGATACTGATGCTGATGTCAGGGCTGCGCTCGGTGGCGCCTGTGGCGGCCATGTTGGAGGAGGCGGAGCTGGGGTCCCAGTGAGGCTGCTCTGAGGACAGGATGTGTCTCTGCCACCTGAAGTCGGCCTCGTTGATCTCCATGGACTCCCGGGTGGACTCCGATCCGTCCTTCAGGTCGTCCAGGCGTCTGAGGAGGAACCGAGCCTGCAGGAGGAAACACAGCGACTCTCACTGCTGTTGATCCATCCAGAGAGAACATCGCATGCAAAAAGTCACCATGTTGGGATTTGAACCCACGACCCACTTCCAGCAAGGCAGAAACCTCAAGAACCTCTGTTAATAGTTATTTATACTTTTAAATGTAGTCTGTGGTGATATTTATTTTGATTTTACTATTTATTTTAGGTTCATTTATTATTATTATTATTATTATTATTATTATTAGTCCATCCATTCA
>VMRN01000229.1:83106-94585 GCA_010277015.1 Poeciliopsis turrubarensis
CTAGAGTTTGGAGCAGCAGGGCGGCTGGCGCTCATCTGCAGCCGTCATCAGTTCATAACAACCTGTGGGCTCTTTACACGAACCAATAACCCAACAGTCACGTTTTGGACAGTGGAGGAAGCTGGAGGAGACCCACACAAAAACATGGAGGACATCCAGTTCCATCACCGTCTAAAAAAATCAACCTAAGAACTGATGTGGTCAGAAGTCACATGTTTATGTTGAAGGAACTGAAACAGGAAATAAATCTGGAAACAATGAAACTTTTTCTGACCTCAAATGAATCCTCTATATAATAAGTGAGTTTATGCACAAAGTTTAAAACCAAAGACTGATTTTTCTTTCTACATCATTAAATCATAAAACTACAGTTCAGATGATAATAATAATAAACTGCAGGTGTGAAAACGTCTCTGTGCTGAAAAAATCCCTCAGCCTGTCAGCCTGTTAGCGTGTGACGGTTAGTGGAGATCTGGTCTGAGTTATGACCAAGCAAACAGAAGCAGATACTCTCTGTTCCTCTCCAACAGCAGCTGTCCAGGTCCAGTGGCTCTGAATGCATTAACACATCAACACCAGCAGGTTTTATGAGCCGCTAATGGCAGCAAACATCTCCTGTGTCCTGCAGCTGCAGCTCACTGAACTAAGATTACAAAAAATCCTCCCAAACATTTGCACAAAGGAGCATTTATCAGTTTATTATCTTTAAGTGATGCATTATGCAGCATCTGAGCAAGAAAACAACAGACGGTCAAACAGCAAAACAGTTTAATCATTGAGTCAGAAATCTGTGTTGTTTGAGTTTCATTTGATATGATTTTGGTCGTTCATAAGGAGCGTTCCTCTGACTGAGGACACAGAAACATCCTCACATTTCACAAGGATTCATCTCAACTCTTCGGTTCTCCTGTTTCTTTCTCTGAGTGTTTCCATGGAAACGCTCCTGCTGGTAAAACTATAAACTAAAACAAGCTGAACTCAAAGTCAGGATGTTGAAACAGATGGTCTAGTTTTCTTTGTGGTTCAAGTCTCCCATCTGAAAGGATTATTTTTTTCATTTTACTTCCATAAATTTGTTCTGCTAAAAACACTAAAAAACGTCTTTATGTTTGTTGAGACATTTTTTAGTCCCTGTTGTTTCAGCTCCAGGAAACTAAATAAAATATATTAATTTACCCAGAAAACAGGAGCATGAGAACATCAGGGGGATGCTGGGTGAATTAATCAAACAAACGTTATTTATCCAAAGGGAAATGAAATGCTGCCATAACTCATATCATCCCAGGATCTGCAGAGGGTTGTGGACGGTGATGCTGTGAGGAGGAACTCCTACAGCAGTCAGACCTGCAACGAATCCGAAGAGGCCTCTGACTGAAGACTGCTGCTGCATGACAGCATGATGACTGTCCTGACATGCTAACAGTTTAATATCAAAGCAGCACAGATGATATTCCTGGACGACAGCATCAGCTGGAGTTTGGGATATGAGGTAAAATCAAATTTAACAACAGGAAAGAATGAACACAGAGGTCATGGCATGAATTATAGACTTCTCTGTTTGCAGCCGAGACTTTAACACATTAATGTCTGGTCCAGTTCAGGTAGAAGAATCAAACACTTGGTAGAGATATTAGTGTGATAAATATTGGTCCTGATCTGGAGCAAAGTAACAACTGACCAACAACCCATTCGGCCATCTTCAGAGTTAAATAATGTTTTTGTTGCTTCTACAGAATCAAATCTTGAATCGTTTGTTTTACCTGAGCGATCCTCAGGATGGAGTCTCCATTAATGTCAAAGTTTGGAGAGTAGGTGATGCAGAGCAGGACCTGCAAACAGAAAGAAATCCTTCTGATGTTCTGCACAGGAGCCGAGACTAAAGGGTCAGAGGTCATTCATGGGACCGTCAGCAGAGCAGCGCGGCCTGTTACCTTCATGACCTCCACCTGCAGGTCCTCATGCAGGGAGGGCGTGACCCTGATGGCCTCCAACATCTGGCTGAGCAGCTGCTTCTCCAGAACCTCCACCTCTGAGCCGACTCCGCCCACAAACCGGTCGTCACACAGGAACTTCTGATGGAGACGAGGTCAGAGTTCACAGGTCATGGGGAACCGGAGAGGCTGACGTAGGGAGGATCATGATCGTGTTCAGTACCTGCATGCCGGCGAGCGCCGTCTGGCCCAGTTTGGCGTTTTTGGACTCCAGAGCCATCTGCAGCGGCAGCAGGCAGCGCTCTCTGCACAGAGCGACACAAAACAGACGTTACTGACCTGGAGTACTGATAAACACACAGATGCATCAATAAATAGAAGGAATTGTTTCCAATCAGGAAACAATAAATTAACCGTTTGCATCTGTTCTACAGTAAAAACAAAATGGATGATAAAATTCTGGTTCTGCCTTGAAGCTCCTTCTTCTCTGATGAACATCAGATCCCAGCTGAGAAGGAAATTATTTATCTTTGATTTTCACCGGGTCACACTGAGCGACAAGGAGGGACGAAGTAATCAATAAGCTTAAATCTGTAGCCATAAATTCATATTCAGATAAACCAGACCTGAAAAAACAATCAGATTCATATCTTTAAATTACGATGGAAGATAGAAATCAGTTCCACTTTTTATTCAACCTACAACAAAAAACTATTAAAAAAAAAATAAAAAAAAAAACACACACATTTGAGTAAATATTACCTAAATGAATAATCATAATCAAGGCAGAAAAAAATACTATTTCTACAACTGTACCTCTTTAAATTATAAATTAAATCTTCCACTGATTTTAAATGTCATTATTGCTGATTTGTCAATTCCACTTGATTCTCATCTCCCTCCACATCTCCATCTGGGATTTCTCCCATTGAGTTGAATTTCTCCAGTTGAACTTTAACTGGACCAATCAGCAAATGATGCTTGTAGTTTAGCAGCGGCAGCAGTTTGTGTTTGTTACGTTTCCAAACATGAATAAATTAATATTTATTAATAAGTACAGCATTTCTCAAGTCTCACCCAAACGTTCAGCAGACCACAGAACAAGAGGCTGGTTTTTACCAGGCGAGTTTGAATGTGATCAACACAGAAAACTTTACTTTGATGAACTGAGTAGTTCGGCTCTGGGTCTGTTATGCAACTATGATCAGAAACAGTCTCCCGCCTTCAGAGACTCTTCGTTTTGCTGTTTCTTCCCTGCTCTCCAACTGAATCTCCTTCTCTTTATTCATGGCTGATTGAATCTCTGCTGCTGATGGATCCGCGGCTTTCAGACGCCGCTGAACCAGCTCAGCTCGTCCGGCTTCAAACAGGCCGCAGAGCGCAGGACAGTTAAATCAATCCGCCGTCTCTGATGAGCCTGAAGACAGAAAACTGAGCCACGGGGAGAACAATGAGGCGATCCGACCCAGAAAGAGACTAAATCAGATCAAACTGGCAGAAACTCTCATATGAAACCCAGAACTGACAGCAAATATAACAATTGCGTCAATCATTTCAGTCATGCTTTGCTTCACGCTTTAATGTCAGAAGGTTTTTTCATTCAGTAGACAAAGAACTGCTCAGATTACTGAGGATTTCATCAATGATTAATCTAATCAGCTCTAATAAAACAGAAGCTAATCATGAATAATTTATCATTAGAACTTCAGCTGATTTTTCCGTCATCTGCTTTCTATAGGGGGCGCCACCGCTGATCTTCTGCCACACAAACGTTCTCCATGAATTAAGATTTATTGCTGGTTTTATTGTTTGTTTGTTTTTTACAAACTGTCAGTAGAGAGGTCTGAAAAGTTGCTAAAAGTTGGCAACATTGCTTCTTGTTGTCTGGACCAAAAGCCCGTTTACCACCATCCTCTCATCCTGGTCCTCCTGAACTGACTGCCGTCTCTGGATATCCAGACAATGCAAACATGGACACAGATATCAGTTATCAGGCAGCGTGAGTCGGGTACGATTCTAGTTTTAGTTGAAATTCTGTTCTGGTTTCTCAGTTTTCATTTTCAGATCGTAGACAGACATTTAAAGTGTTTGTAAAAGTTCCTCAGATGTCAGGAAGAGTTTAGGAAACCCGTTAGTTTTATTTCACTGCTCAGTTTCATATTTGCCTCATCAGATGAGTGATTCCAGGATGATTTAAATTTATTCAAATCAGACCAGAACAGTTTAAAGACCTGGGACTCCCAGACTGCTGCAGGCGACGACACGGACAACATGTCAGGGAAATCTCCTCCCAGCAGATTCAGGATGATGACAAGCCAGAAAAACAAGATTCTCAGAAAACTGGGCCAATAAACCACGAAGGGTGACAGCATGAAAAACCGACCGCATGAAACCATGAAACTGACAGCAGACTCAAAACGTCTGCCTCAAATTTAACAGACTAATACCAGAGCCAACAGAGGACAAGGTCACTAAACACTGAGACATGAGCTGAATGAATGAATGAATGAATGAATGAATGAATGAATGAATGAATGAATGAATGAATTTACCGAAGCTGTGAAGGGGAAATCTTGAATGATCCCTTCTGAGCCTCCAGAGTTTCTGAAAAAACAGACAAAATAAAAATCAGACATTAATCAAATATTTTGTTTTTGTTTTAGACAAAACAAAAACTAAATGGAGCTTCACTATATCAGGAAAAGATGCAATCATTTCAATGAACATTGCTATCATGATACAACTTTCCCTACATATATAATCACAAAGCGTTTGTTCAGCTACAAGAAAACATAAAATAATGAAACATTTTCCAACATTTTCTGCATTAACAGATTCATTTTCATGTGAACTGTCCCTTTAAATTTGGTATTTTTTAGTAATAGTGGATTTCACAAATTGTTTAAAAAAGTTAAAGTTGGATATAAAATTACAAGTCTGATTTTGTATCTTATAGCGTATTGACTCAGGTTAAGGCCTGGACTTTAACTAGACCATTGCAACACCTTCATGTTTAGCTTTTTCAGTCACTCTGTCACAGATCAGCAGGTCACTTTGGATTATCGTCCTGCTGACGACCCGGTTTGGACTGAACTGGAAGATTTTAATAAACAGTTCATGGTCCACATGGAAACAAGCCCCAATCATCACCCCTCCCCCACCGTGTTTGATAGTTTGAATAAGATGTTTGGTCTTTTCTTGATGCCTTAGATATTTTCTAAACTTTCTCTGAACTTTAAATCACATTAAAGTTGCGTTAAACTCTCCCTGGATTCAGTTGCTGCTGTTTCTCTGACATCTTTCCTGATTTATTCCCTCCTGAGTACAAAGTTAAGTTTCTGCATAAAGAGCAGCAGTTTTATTATGTTGCAGATGTTCCTCCCAAAGAAAAGACTTTAAAACTGAAAGTTGTGTATTTTGTTACCATGCTGCTGCGTGTTTGGTCTCAGTGTTCAGTTTGGACAGGCTCAATAGGTCCTGTTGCGTCTCTGTAATATTCCACTGCGTTGAGGAGAGAACCTGATTCTCGCTCCGTCAGCACAACCTGAACCTTTCCTCTGAGCTTCACTCTTCACCCGCCTTTACCTGAAAGGTCATTCTGCCACGGCCACCGCTGCTAATGCCGGCAGCGTCTCCATGACATCAGAGGAAACCATGTTCTCCTCACGGTAACACAGCGAGTCTCAGAGATTAACTGGATGTTTCCTGAGCATCACGGAGGTTTCGCTCCGCATTTACAGGAAATCCTTCATCTCTGCCGGATCATCTTAACTTTGGAGCTGAAAACTGTTTCACTTTTAAATTTAGCAGGTGTTCAGCCTTTATTGCAGGTATTTTAATAATGAAAAAAAATCTGTAGTCGTGATTTTACCAAGCCAGCCATAAAATTAAATAAGAAGATATAATTTTAATGTTTAGTTATCCTCAAATCTGACTGAAGAATCTATTTTTCATCAATATTTCTTCTTGAAGTTTGAATCGACTCTCCGTTCTGATCTCACATGTTCCCTGAAACATTTTGTTTTCCCTGCAGATCACTTTAAACCCGACATTCGGACTTTATGCCATTCTGACCTCCATGTCCAGGCAACATAAAGCATCATGTGTCGTCAGAAGGTGGAAATCCAACCGGATGTTTCTGAAATCCTCTGACCCAGACTGTGTGGATGTATGAAAACCAGACAGAGATTCATTTACTGACCACGTTTCTCTGGGAAAATGCAGGTCCAAAGTTGGAAGTTGGACAAATCAACCAGAATACAAGAAGAGATGAGAATTTGGACTTGGTTCAGTTCTGATCTGGTCTTTTTTGGCTGCTGCTAAATTGAAGCTCTCAGTAATAAACAGTGAATTTCTTTCATTTAGTGCTTCGTTCAGGCTCCTTAAACATCTGACATGCAGAAAAGGTTTGATTGGCTGCAGCTTTTCTTTGATCCATTTAGATTGGAAATGACAAGATCTGCAGAACCGGGTTTGGACTCTCAAGCTGTTTCTATTAGAAATCGGTCCTGAATTCAATCTGGACCAACAGTTTATCACAGCATTTATTATAATGACTGTGATGATAAATAACATTAGTCAGCCAGTTGTTCTAAATGTGCTGCGGTGGAATGATCCAGTTCAGAGTTCAGAAACATCATCACTGTTGCAACTCAGTTCAATTATAAAATCACAATGTAAACAAATGGATTATATCCAGCATTAATATGACAGCCACTGCTCTGGCTTATGGACACTGCAGCAGCCGCTTCAGTTCTGTTTATTTTTTTAAATCCAATTCAACACAAATATTATCTGAAGGCAATAAAAAAAATAATCAACTCAGTCCAATCATGCAGCTCCAGTCTCTGCAGCCCATATGAAAGAGCACAGTCAGGCTCAGTTCATTTCCTAATTGGTAGAAAAACTTGCATCACTTCTCCTGGACTAGCATGTAGCAACAGTAGAGAGAAAAACTCCACTTTAACAGGAAGGAACAACAGAACCAGAACCTGAGGTCTGCTGTGACCCGCTGAGTTTGACACAAAGCAGAAACACAGAAGCTCTGATCCAGGACCGGGAGAACCTTCTACGAGTACAGAGAAGAAAAACTCACAACTTCTGTGCAGCTTCGGGTCAGAATCCTGTGTTTGATGGAACCAATACAAGGTACTGACAAACAGTAAAGCACCATGTTCACTAATGGAGCTCAGAAGAAGTGGAAATAAACAGGTCGGCACTGCAGCTAGCAGCAATCTGTATTTACACGGCGGCCATATTGGGCTATGAGGTCAGAGTTGGTGTCAAACCTTTGACCCTCCAAGTGGGAACTTCAGATTTGGGCTGCAGGGTTACCGGGTAACGATCATTAAAACTGAAAATATCTGCAGAAAATTCATTAGAAATTAAACTTTTATCTGAAATGGATTTAAATAAGAAATGCATAAAAACTGATTGATACTTTTGACTGAATTTGAAGGTATTGATCAGAACTCGTGTGTCTGCAGCTCTGCCTGCAGGTAAACATCCACGCATGAGTGGCGCGTGGAGGAGTTGACACGTCAGCAGGTCATCAGGATGTGTCTGTTTGGAAACCTTCTGCAGAACAAACACTGGAACCAGTTCCCGCTCCAGTTCTGGTGTAAACACTGAGCCCAGATCAGTGTGAACCCAGGGGTCCCGCTGCGGCCCCCCGCTGTTTCCCGCCCTGTTTATTATCCTCACGCACACTCACCAGAGGCGCACACGCACGCATCCCGCACGGCTTTGTGTTTGTGCCCAGACGCGTCTTTCTGCAGCTTCCTCAGGATTTCCTCCATGCTGAATCCGCGGCTGATGGGGGGAGCGGGCCTGGGCGGGTCGCTGCGTGGCTTTTTAAGGGCGCGGAGGCAGTGACAGCATCCCGAGCCCCCCCGCTGCTACTGAGGATGAGGAGGAGGAGGATGATGATGATTCATTCCCAGCCTGCAGCCAATGATGTCAGGCCAGCCACAATCCCGTCAAGGTGGGAATGAACAGGAAGCGTCCGGGTTTCAGATCCCAGATAGGAGCCGATCACCTTTCGGCTGATAATCAATAATCGGACGCCATCGGCCTCCTGCTCCGTCAAACCCGGATCAATAAATCCTCCTGCCTGCTGTTCGTGACTCGTTTATTCCTCCGATTTGTTGCGTTTTGGGAATCCGGTCCAGCTGATCCTTCTGCTCCAATCAGAAACCAGGTCCGGTTCCAGAATCCTCCGGACCGGAGCGGCATCACAGCCGCAGCCCGAAAGGCGGATTCCTGCCAACCTGGCAACCCAACATGAACCGTTCGTTTTCCTGGGTGGGACGCAAAGCGCGGCTGAGCGGCGCTGGAGCGGCTTCACCGGGACACGGACAGGTGCAGGAAGCACGGAGCGGAAACCAGCCTCTCGCCCTTCACAATAAAAGCACCACAGGAAACGGTCACTTCATGCATTTGATCTGTAGATATTTATTCAAATGCAGCATTTTACTGAGTTTTATTATGTAGAAAAATTAGTTCAGGGCCTGATCTACAGGGATGAGGCCCCTGGGCTGCAGCCTTCAGGGGCCACAGGTAGTAATTACAGACAAACATCAGCAGGTATGAACTGCTGCTTTGTAAATAATATATTGCTGCATTGTGTGCACACATTTTCTTAAAAAAAAAAAAAAACAAAAGCACATTAGTTTTTGATTGATATAAAAATTATGGATTTTTAATAACTATATGGTTTATTATTTTATTAAGTTGTAAATCTTTCTTTAATGAACATTCTGATTCCTTATTCCTTTATTTATTCATTTATTTATTTTTGCCTTTGTATGACAACACATTCTCCCTTCACTCTTAGTGACAGGTTTTCATATTCTATTCTATTCTATTCTATTCTATTCTATTCTATTCTATTCTATTCTATTCTATTCTAACAGCTTCTAAATCAAAATGCCGGTTGCCTTTAGTTAGTTCAGATGAAAAAGGCTCATTTATATGTAAATGTCGGGGCGGCTCTGCTGTTAATCCCCTCAGTCAGGCTGGACGAGGAAAAACCTGCCAGAGTGGAAATGAAACATTCATATTAATATTATTCACACATTAGACATACAGACTGAAATATCAACATGAATGTAAACAATAAAAAGATTAGTGGGAGTTTAGTATTCTTATTACATGTACATTTAAAATAACTGTGATCAATTGATTGATTGGTACTGAATAGATGCATCTCAGTAAGAGATAATATCTCTGAATCTGTTATTATTATAATCACATGAAGGACAGTTTGGTTTAATTAAGTCATATTTTCCAGTCGTTTCACTCTGAAGCTTCAGGCTTACAGTTAATAAAAATAATAAAATCACAATAAAATCAATAAAATGATTCAAAATGTTGCTTTTCTACCAACTGGTAAAATAAACCGAATTTAACTGCATTATAATCTGTGTTCATGATTGGATTATAATGGATTTATTAGATTAAAAGTTTCTGAACATGAAGTGAACTTTTATGAAAGACTTTTAGATGATATTTGTAGAGAACAAGCAAACAGAACGTTATGTCACTAAAGAACCTGAATATTCACAGGATGCTTTTAACATGCATGTTGGTGGAAAGTTGAGTGGAAGGAAAAAGTGTTAGAGAGAATTTTGTATGAGCATCAATTATTTCAGTTTTTAAACTGAAATAATGAAGTAAATTAATTTTTCTTTGATTACTTTGATTAATTGTAAAATCTAGCAGCAAATGTAGACATGCAGACTATTAGTCCTCAGGATCGTTCTCTGGGGTTCATTTCCTTCATACATTCTGTGCTGGTTCTGCATCCTGACCCGGTCCAAATGAGTCATTCCAGGTTTTTAGTCGAAGGTTTGATGTGATCATGAACATCTGAAAATAGAAGATCTATGGAGAAACTCCAGTGTGATTTATTCACACTGGAGTTTGCAAAGCAGTTACAGTCTGAAGTTGCTAAGCATGGTGAGGTCTTTGGGTCATGACCTCTAGGAATCTCAGAGACTTTCTTCCTCCTAACTTTCCAGGCTGCATAGAGAAGCAGCTTTACCAGCTAATCAGTGACTCAAGTGGAGGTCATTAGTACAATCTTTTCCAGCTTCAGTAACACAAATGGAGCTTATGTAATGACCCTAATGATTTACAATCTTCACTTATGAATAAGTAATGGACTTTGGACGAATGGATTCTTTAAAACCAGCCAAAACACTGTAATTACGGTTCAGACAGTCTTTGTTTGTCATCAGAAGACCTCTAAAGATGACCAGCCTAACGAGCTGCTGGACCGCAGGGAGGCCAGTTACTGCAGGAGATGAATGTTCTCCATTCAGCATCCTTTCACTGTTTGACCCACTTTCCTCTGTGGAGGATCAGCGGGGCGGCCAATCACAGAACCAGGCCACAGAACGGTTCCAAGCTTAAACTAAATGAAAGCGTGAATCACAGGCGGTGACTGAAGGTCCAGGTTCATCGCTCAGCTGAGCCCAACTGCAGGCCTGCAGCGTGTTGACTCTAATTATGAAATTAATGAGATTTGGAATAAGACAAAGTTCAGTTCTGATCCACTGAGGAGGAAAAAACACAAACCATGAGAATAACTGAACTGAATTACAACATATAAGAAAACAAATACAAAACAAAATAAATAAATCAACACAGAAAATTATTTGAAGTTCAAACCCCCATGGAATATAACAATATTATGTTATTTATTTATTTATTTAAGATATAATGACAACTGACTCTATCCATGGACTCAACGATGTTTAATCAGAAGACAAAGTTTAAAACTTTAAGACATTCAGAGCTAATTCAGCTTAACCTGCTGCACTCTGCCATCTTTATTACCTCAGAAAATAAATATGTTGAAATATTGTTCCTGTTCTGAGAGGATCATCACATTTAGAAAATCTAAATAAAGGCAGCTAATGACAAGCAGAGAGACCATGCTGGTCATAATGTTATGCCTTATTGGAGCGTCTCCTTCAGGATTTACTGAGTTGCTCTGCGCCGGGACAGCATGCAATACTGAGCTGTGACCGCTGGAGGGCGGTAGGCTCTAATGTTCAACCGGGCCGAGTCTCAGATAAATGAGTCCTGAAATGTTCCAGAGGCAGATGGACTTTATTTTCACCTCAAGCGACCGAAGCGAAGTGAAGTGAAGGCGACCTGGGGCTCATGTTGGAGCCTGAACTGGAAATAATGAGATGACTGAGACTGGGAGGAGTGGAGGGAAAATAAATCATCTAATGATTACCTTGTTATAAACTTTAATATATTGAATAAATGTTCATATAAAGCTCATCTGTGCTTCATATTAAAATGGTTGATCGAATGTTTCACATGGATTCACAAACTCAATCCTTAGAACATTTCCTCTTAGCTGCGCAATTACGCACGGCCACTCTGGCACAGATGGTGCGCATTGAGTCCAGAGCGGCAGAATTTCACCCTAATTACAGAGTGTGTGCGTGTGTGTGTGTGTGTGTGTGTGTGTGTGTGTGTGTGTGTGTGTGTGTGTGTGTGTGTGTGTGTGTGTGTGTGTGTGTGTGTGT
>VMRN01000229.1:104484-115501 GCA_010277015.1 Poeciliopsis turrubarensis
TGCTGTGCGATGCTGTGCGATGCTGTGCGATGCTGTGCGATGCTGTGAAAGCTGCGATTCTGATGGTTTGTTAATATGAAGGATCAGCAGCTTTTATGTGTTATTACAGCAGAACATTTCCAAAGCCTTCAGAGGAATAAACTTCATCAATATAAGTTTCAAATGTAGCTTAGTGCATCAATAAATCAAACCAAAAACTACATGAATAACTTCCTAATTATTAAATCTATGTCTCTCTGCTATGCTTCAAACTAAATAAATGGATCAATAACATTAAATATAACGACTAAACTATTAACAGATCATGCAAAATCAAAGTGAAACCATGACGACCGAAGCAGCAATTAAATCTCAATCAGACTCATGAACAATGTTTTCCTCGATATTCAAACGGCGTCTCCCTCAGTGAAAGCTGGAGTTTTGTGTTTCCTCTTTATTGTGGGGGAAATTAGTTGAGTATTTGCTGCAGGATCTGAAACCCACCAAAGTCGGGTAAAAATGTCACTTTGTGACTAATGAGGCTCGGTTGTTGTGGAAAACCTTTTACTCTCTGCAGAGTTCAAACAGCAACCCTCTGCATACTGAGAGGTTTGACTCAACACCTGCTGCACAAAAACCCGCCAGCCTGCAGGAAGCAGAGAAAAACTGCAGGACGGAGGTCACTGACCTGCTGCATGCTTCCTCAGGGTTCAGTCCTCACAGGGAAATTATAATCTATTCCCACTGTTTTTAAGTTACTTTGCAGCATAATAAATGAATCCACATCGATTCTTGTACAGAGAAGTTTTGTTGCTCAAAACATTTAAGACAAACTGAGAAAACAAACTCAGTTTTCAGCTGCGGCGCCAACGATGCTGAAGTTGCTGCAACCTGGCAGCAGGTGGGTTGCAGCACACAGAGAGGTGAAGCCTAAACAGCAACACGTTCCTGTCTGGGAAGGAATCACACTGTAGGAGGGACCAGGATGGACAGCCCAGTCATTTCCTCTGCAGGACAGAAACTGAGGGGAAGATGTGGATCCTGGTGTGATCCGTGTTAAAGGTTCACATCGTCACTGTGAACCTCCTCCTGGCTCTGCTGCATTAACAGAGCTTAAAATGTTCAGCAACAGTTTGGTGAAGATCTGTAAACTATCCAGACATGAACATGTCTGACATAAACAATGTCAGAAGAATGAAGGGAAATAAACGTGTCATAGGTCAGAAGAATCGCCTCCAATCAAACTGCAGATGGAAACTCAAGAAGCTGAGAGCAAAGAAAAGGTTTGGTCTGATGGTGAACAGAGGATTTCAGAGAAACACATGAACACGTTCAGGAGCGAGATTATTCACGTGACTCATCATGTCTAAACACAGTTTCCTGAACAAAGTGTAAGAGAAAGAAAAACACAAAAATGTCTGTGTGTTGCTTTGACTGACATCTGCGTTGATGTCGTTTTTTATTGATCTAATCTGTGATTCATTCCCGCCCTGATGCAGTTTCAGCGTTTGATCGATCTGTTCGAAACACCTGCTGCTGGTCCAGCTGCTCAAAATGAGAAGTTAACTTTGTGTTTTTATGCTTTGTTTCCCGGACAAAGTTCTGCTTTGTGGAAAACAAAAAGTGTGAAGTCTGAAGTCAAAGAGTGGTGGAGCTCCATGCCGGGTGAGATGGAGATGAGGAGGAGTGAGAAAGAGTGAAGGGGGCGAGACGAAGCAACAGAATGCAACGAGTGAGGAAGAAGTGGCAGAACGAGTGGGAGGAAGAGAGAGAGCGGACCAAAGAGATGGAGGATGAGAAGATGAGGATGGAAAGTAAAGAAGGACAGAGAAGCGAAGCTGTGGAGGACGAGGAGAGAGCATCGGTCAAATCCAGATAGACTGAATCATCGGTTTTTAGAGCTGCTGCCGCGACGCGAGCCGCTGCGTCGATACGGTGAGTCACAGACCACCATGAGTCAGTTTGGGAGGCGGCGGCGGCGGCAGCATAGTGCTGAGTTCAGCTGGAGCGCCAAAACACGGAGGACGTCCTGCAGAGTCTGAGGCAGCGAAGAAAGAGACGATTTACAGCCTGGAGTCAGCTGAGAAAATCAGCAAAACTAACACCTGGTGATGACGGCCTTTAGGTTTTACTAACTCAAGTTTGTTTTTGTTTTACTCAGGAAAAATGATGAAGCAATCCCCTGGTGAGCTAAATGTGCCTTTATTTGTATTTCTCTTGAAAAGAACAAGAAGCTGCAGTCTGTATATTCATATTTTATATTTTGAATTTCTGAACTCAAACTTTCACCTTTTCAATTCAGAAATCAGAGCCTTTTCTGGTCAACCATCATGGATTGATTGATTATTTTTACCAATGTATGGATGAATATAAAGTTAGCAACATTCTAATGTCGATATTTGATTTGTTCATAAACATCTCTAAAGAAGGAGAACATGATGAATCCAGTCCAGCGTCTCCTCATGAAAATCTTCATTATTTCTGAGGTTTAACGGTTGAAGCGTTTCACTCAAACATCTCCTGTGACTCGCTGTGGAAGAGAGACGTGATTTAAACTGCAGATCCTTTTTTTTTTTACGTAGTACTAAGAAACAGTTCGATGATTTTCTAATCATTATTTTGGTATTTCTACACAGACGTTGGCGTTCAGATTTCATCTGCTTTCTTTCACAAACCAACCAATCAGCTCCATCTCCTCTTCATGCATCGGTTTTCCCTCCGTCGGTTTCCTGGTTTCTTTGTGGTTTCCTGCACTTTCAGCCCGAGGCCTTTCATAAGATCTTTCCAGCATTGTGCTTCTGCGTCTTTGTGTCGCTGCTTCCTTCACGTATTCCTCCTCATCCTTCGGCGTCGTCTCCGTTTCTCCGTCTGGCACAAACGGCTCTGTTCGGTTCTCATTTAAATCTTTCCCTTTGTTTCATTGTCTCCATCTTTCATTCATGCCAGATTCCAGTCGTGCTTCGCTGCATATTTTTTTGTCTGCGACTCATTTCCTCCGTCATGATAACTGGAGTCATGAGGAGGAAAGATGCTTTACATTTTCCATGAATGAGCAAATCCTTCCTAACCCTGTTAAAACAGGATGTAAGCGTAGTTTTTCCTCACATCCTCTCCCTACAAAAAGAGAATTTGCTGAAGCAGGAAATAAAACTGTTTATGAAGCAGCAGAAGCTTCAGCGTAACAACCAAAACACAACGTCTCCATTTCACAAAGGAAATCCTTGTTTTCTGAGTCTGTCTGTCTGTCTGGGCTGATGGCGACGAGGTGAAGGAGCTGTTAGGATTTATTCACCCAAATTGACACGAAAAGACCAGAAACACGGAGCTGGAGGAAAAAACAGCTTTTAGTTATAAAACATGCAAAAGCACACTCCATACTTTAATTATGTCTCAACCTTAAGAGCAAATCTGAACAACACCTACATAAATAATTCATAATCTGTCAGATTTTAGCTGTTGAGGTTTGAGTTATCATCTTTTCATCTTTTCCTCTACAAATCTGTGCAAAACTTTATTGAAATTCTGATAAACTGAGAAAAAAAACACTGTTGTGGATCTCCGGAGGGCTGGATGTGGTTCCTGCGGCCTTCTCCACCAGGGGGCGTCAGAAACATCGTAGTGGGCGTGGTCGGCGGATCCTTCTGGCACACCTGCTGCCACTTACCTTTGTGGGAAGGAGTATTTCAGGAGGACATCGTCAACACTCTAGTGCCAGAGTGTTAGTTGTAAATGGTAGATCCAGTTTATTTGCTGACCTCAGACCACCTGCTCCGTTCTAAGATTCTGCTCTTGTTGCCTCGCCTCAGGTGTCGTTGCCGCGGAACTGCCGGTATTCTGTATGTCTGGATTCCCAGTGGCTGGAAGGATCATCGAGACCACACGACCTGATTCCCGAAGAGCCTGTCTCACCTGTCCGCCCTCCAACGCCGCAGTCGCTCGTCCTCTCTCGGCTCCAACCCCTGATCCACCGTGCTGCCAATTCCTCTCAGCTCCGCTACTCCCCACCAGCAAGTAAGGTCTCGAACCGCTGAGCTTCCGTCTCCCTCCCGTCACTCTGTTCTCACTTCTGTGTCTCCCTTCAGGAAGACCTATGGTCCGGTCCTGCCCTTCCGAGCGTCTCACCCTGGATGTTTTCTCACTTTTTGCACCGTGTATATAATAAATCACTGAACTAACTTTGGTCTCTCTATGTGTTCTGCGCATGTGGGTTAGTAGAGTAAACCAAAACATGACAAACACAATGTCACAACTTCTTTGTTTCCTTTAAATAAGAAAGAACTTAATAAGAAAATCAAACATGAATAAGTTTGTTCACATGGCAGACAGTGAAATCCACTTCCTGTCGTCTTCTTCGTCTTTTCCGCCAGTAGAAACATCCTGCTGTTGTTCATGTGACTCACATGATGAGAAAAACCTTTTTCCATTTAGTTTTGTAAAACCTCCTCATGCCGAAATATTTGATCAAAAATGTGTTTTGTAAATTGGCCTGTTTCCATTAAGCTAATTATTATATCATCAGTTATTTATTCAGCTCCACATACAGAATTTGCAAAAATGTGATTCTTTTCTGTTCAGATTGCAGTTAAAGAAAAAGTCAAAAGCTTACATCGGGTGGAAAGACGACCAGCAGAACCTCTCCTGTTGTTTCCGGTACCAGTGAGTCCGAAACGTTTACTGAATTGAACAAACATTCTGTCTCCAGCAGAACTTTAACGCTCCCTCTGTTTTCTGCCTTGGGCCTGAAGAGACGGTACATTTGCCTCTGGTCACAGAAACTGGCTCTTTTTTAGCTGAAATGGAAAAAGAAAATGTTTCTGTCAGGAGCCGCTGGTCTAAAATAGCCCACCGGGTCGGACTCAGAACATAACGAGCTCACAGCCTCGTTTCTTCCAGCAGGTTTTTATTTTTTCCATCCCACCCAGAATGGATTTCCTGGTGGCGTCTTACTCACATTCAGACTTACTCTGTCACATTTACTCAAATAAAACGGGGCGGCTGAGTTTTCAGTTTGTTGCATAACTCAGCGTAAAAATTTCACCCAGGATGAGAAGAGCAGCGTCGCAGTTCGGGTCAGCCTGTCGGTCCTCAGGCTAACAGGTTCATGCTTGATGAGTCCAGAGGCCTGAGCAGAGAGGACACGCTGATCAGGATCACCTGGGTTTTAAGGTCGTCCCGTTAAACAGCACAACGCTCTGCATGCTGACCCTCCGCTTCACGAAAGGAGCTCCGATAAAAGCTGAAAGGATCTGGAATCAAAGTGTTTTTTCATAATGGTTGTAAATGTTCTTCATTTAGAAAATAACCCTCATTCGAGGAAAGAGGTAAAAGCTTTTCTCTCTCTTTTGTAGCTCCATGTAAAAAGCTGAAAATGGATGATTACTGGTAAATAATGGAAATTGGAGCTGAACCATCGAGTCCTCCATGATGTTAAAGCCCCTCCAGAAGGTCAGCTCTGTTTCTTGTACCGTCTGTCGTTTGTCAGGATGTGATTCTACTCAACATGCACTTCCTGCTCCATTTTCAGCATCTCTCGCTCCAACTCATTCGGCTGTGAAATGTCTGGCATGATGAGCTGCTGCGGTTATTCTGACCCGCACTAGTTTGGACAATCGGAGCCAAGCAGAGCGAAGAAACCCACTTCAGCTCAGGAATAATCTGAACGGTCCCTGTTGCAGAAGTTTTCTCCTGAGGATCAGCAGATTAACAGAGAAGGTCTGACCTCAGCGGGACTTCCTGTCCCTTCCACAATAAGATCTGATCCCTTCATGAAGCCGTTTCCTTCTGATGGCAGAATCTGCAGAAGTGTCATGTTGTGAAAAACGCTTCATCTGTTGCCGCTCAGGCTTTCGAGAGTTCCCAGAAATCCCTGTGACGTGGGAGGAGAAAATGTTTTTACCTCCATAAAAAACCACAAGATGTTTGTGAACGCAGATTTTAGAGGTCTGATCTGAGCGCCGAGGGTTTGCAGGTTTCAGATCCACAGAACGAAGATCAGAGCTAAATCTGGAGAAGTCCCTCTGCTTCTCTCTGCAGAGTGACTTCCAACTACCTGCTGCATCATTTATCGAGCTTTCTGCTAAAAGACTTTGTTCATGAAAAAGAAATGAGTCCCGGAGTGAGAGGAGTGTTGCACACTAACCTTTGGCTGACTGGAAAATTGATTTTTATTTTTCCTTCCAAGATGAAGATGTTATTCAGGATCTGCATCTCAACCAGCAGCAGCTCCACTACTTTTTAAACAATTCATCTGTAAAAGACAGTTTGTGAAACAAAGCTTTTTATTTTCATATGACTTGTTAGATGTTTTTATCAGAAGCAGCAGGAGACCGAAGTTCTTCCCTCTGAATATTTCTTCTGAATTTTTCTGATATGTTCCTCACCCTAACCCTTCCTGGAGACGACGGTGAATCTTCCTGATCCAATCTTCCCCCACAGGAGAGCAGATCCTTCAGTCTGACGGTTTACAGACATCAGACCTGAAATTATATCATAAAACCTCCAAACATCTAAAGGCTGCAGGAAAACGTGACACAATTCAACTGAGAGTGACGATGAATTTCTGGCTGATTCTGTGACTAAAACACTCAACTCAGTTTAAACAAAAAGATGCTCAGCAGCAGAAAAACCCAAAATATGCTAAAAATATGAAATATTCCTCAGAATGAGCCGGCTGGGAACACAGCGCGCTGAGGAGCCAGAATATCTGCAGAATCATCACCAGATGAAACACAGGTGCAGCGACGACTGAGTGAGCAGAAGAAGAAGAAATAATCCTCACGTTTGTGTCAAACTCAAGGTCTGAGGGCCAAATCCGGCCCACCGCAGCTTTTTATGAGGTCCTCTGCACTCGATAACAGAAACTTCCTGATGAAATTACATTTCATCAGTTAAATCAAAGCAGTTTTTATCTGTACTCTATCAAATTACATCAATGTTAAAATATGTTCAATTTTATGTCATTTTCAGAAGCATTAATCAAATGCAGTTATTTTTTAATATTTTAATGAACCGGCTCGTTGAGAGCATGAATGGTCTTGATGTTAACGTTGCTCTAATAGAAGCTGATATCTTAGAGACTCAGGAGACATTTTCCATCTTTAATGTGATTTATATTTAATATCTCTGTGTTCTGGAGAGAGAAATGATATTTCCACCGTCTGTTTTTATCATTTAAACTTCTGACATGTTTTTCGCTAGACTCTAGTGCAGAAACAACTACAAACGCCACACCGGCAAAAGGTAAGTTCGAATTTATTTGTGACCAGCAGCGGGGGGGGGCGCGAGGAGCTGGACGAGAGGCCAAATCAGATCCTCTTGCAGACCAGGGACGAGGATTACTTCAGACCGAGGACTCTTTGACCAGGAACGAGGACTCACTGGAAACGTAGAACCATCTGGCAGCGCTATCAGGATCCGGCCTCTATTTAACTGCTCCTCCTGATGGATAGACGAGCTCCAGCTGACCGCTCCTGTCCGACACGCCCCGCCGGAAAGAGGGTAGGCGACAACACACTCACAGCGCCGCTCCGTGGACATGACAACTTCGCACTTTGGTTATGATGCATTTATGTTGTTTGTGACAAATGTTTTATAATTGAGGATATTTTACTGCAGAATGAAACTTTACAAACTCTGGAGGTTTGATCTGAAGCTCTGAGCCTCATTTATACCAGAGACCTGAGTCTGTCCTTCATCATCATCATCATCATCATCATCATCATCATCATCCAGTTTGTGTTTCTGAAATCTGGGTTTTGCTGTGACCCCGGCCTGTTCGCGATCCTCTCTGCTGTTTCTCCAGAATATTCTGGATTCCTTCTGTGTTTGAATTTTCCCACAATTCCATTTTTCTGCATCCACCTGAATCATATCAAGTGTTTTGGTTTTTTGTTTGATTTTCCTCAAACTGAAAGAAAAGGTTATGATTCTTTGAGAGCATAAATGTGTTGAGATCAAGTACATTTTGTTCGCTCCATGCCTTACAGTGAAAGTGCTCTGTAATGTTCTCCACTTTCAGCTAAAATGATCCTCTGCAGGACCGCTAAGAATTAATCACAATATTTGAAGCCGATGCTTTGTGCAAAGAGCTCTCCACACATTTGCTCACTAGGTGCTGATATTAGAGTCTGTCATCCAGAGTGACAGGAACAGCAGCTGCAGTGAGTCAAAGGCTGATGGAAATACTTTTCTAGTTTCTTTCCCTCCTAGTGATTCTGAATCGCTGCTTCGTCAGACAGCCAGAAACTTCCTGTGACGACTGCGAATAATGGAGCGCCTCGTGGTGCCTAATCATTTCATTTCTGCCGCCCTGAAGCTGCAGCACTGAGGGGACATAATACACCTGCAGGATACATTGTCATCATTTTTTATTTTTTTGGTTCATGAAAGCATATTGAACCTGTTTGAAAAAAAACCGATTGAAAACAAAGTGTAAAGATTTAAAGGAAGCGATCAGAGGCCATTTTCTTTTCAACAGCTGTGCAATTATTACAAAAACAGAAAAACTGACCATAAAAATACTTTAATGTTGTAAACACTTGAGTTCAAATGGTCAGAAGAATGTAAATGATCAGAAAAATGTGAAATGTTTTTCATCCAAACTGTTTTCACCGGAGGAGAAAAGAGGCAAAGTTCGCTCTGCAGCCGGTTCTGTCTCAATATTTCTGATGATTCGTGATAAACGGCAACATGGATGCAGAAACTAAACCCCCAAACTGGAGCAGTGGCTACAACAGATCCCAGGAACAACATCAGACATCTCATTCAGAAATGTGCAGTCCTTGGCACAGCCAAGATACTGCAGGACCCTCAAGCTCCCAGGCCTCTGGTAGAGGACCCGAGCTGAGAGGATCAGAACCACCGCGGTGGGCGAGACGGGAATTATTTTATATACATCTATATATATTGCTATATATATATCTATATAGCTATGGCTATATCTATATAGCCATAGCTATATAGATGTATGGCTATATAGATATATGTACCCCCGCGGTGGCCAATAGGCCGGAGCGACGCCGCTAGCGGCTTCAATTGATTTTACTTCTTGAAATATAATAACTCAGCAACATCAGAAATGATCAACCAGGAGTTTAAACAGCTGAGAAGAAACTGTGGAGTTTAAATAAATCAATGTGTGTCGAACAGCCAGTGGTGAGATGAACGCATGATCATTAGGGTGAATGATGTGAGGGGTTAAAGGTTATGTATCTGTTTTCTGGACAGACTGATAAAAAGACGGGAAGGCAAACGATTGGCCAAAAACCAAGAACTCATATATAAACAGGAAGTAGATGATTCCTAGGAAGTCATCTTCAGAGACTCTGAATCTTAACAAGCTCGATTCCTCAGATATGTAGCTGTTGAGGACTGAAAAATTTCCTTTTACTTGGGATTGTTGCGCTCGCAGGACGGAACAGATGGAAACTATGAGCTGGAAATCATAAATTATGACGGCGCAGAGGGAAGAAAGTGCAGCAGATCAAACATTTTCTCTCTTCCTGTTGTATGTCAGAACATATCCTCAATCATATTGCATCTCCAGTCATAGCGGAGCTAACTCCACCCAGCAGACCCATTGGTATTGTTAGAGACGCTGCAGTTGTTGGGCTCAGAGATTTTAGACTCTACATATTGTCAAAACAAAATCACATTTAAATGCTTCAAATACCTTTCAGATGTTTGTCTTATGTTTTGAAAATCTGGAGAAAAAGCGTTAATCTGAGTGACAGATACGTTCTTCGTCTGGTGGATCAATCGCTCAGTGTTTCAAATTTTCCTCTAATGAGGCTCCAAGAGCTGCATGAAAGAAAACATAATATGGTCATAATGAGCTGCCTCTCCTCCTTAATGAAGAAGATTCTTGCAGACGCCGTCAGCCAGCAGAAACTCAGGTAATCACTCATGAATTGTTTTGATGGTATTTAAGGGGCTGTTTGCATGTAAATTAGAGCTCTATAAACTCAGCAGCTGCAGCCAGACGCATAATGTCTCATTCAACCTTCATTCAACTGCTGATGTTAACCTGATGTGAGGCTTCAGCTGATTTATTAGAGGGAAAAAGTCTTTTTTGTGCATTTATCTGAAAACTGGATGTTTCTGATGGAGAAGCGGCGTTGACTTTTAGTTTCAGAAAAGTTGAAAAGTCATTTCCCACAGAGAAGCAGGTGAGTTCAGACGTGTTCAGTTGTGAAGGAGAAGCAGGACGACCAAAACATTCAGCAGAGCAGCAGAAAATGAGATCTATGAAGTCAGAGTGAAACTAGTTTTCCAGGATCTTTGTGGTGCAGCTGATCTGTGATCAGCAGCCGTCCTGACGCAGAATGCTTGGTCAGCAAAATGTTTACATCCAGGTTTCTCATCCACACCTGCGGATATGGAAATGACCTCCCTGTAAACCTGCTGCAGGCTCAGCGTGACACATAAAACCTGATCCTCTTGTTGAACGATGACAGAAACTTTAAAACTTTGCAGCTCCAGACTCTTCTGCTTGGGTTTTAGTCTCTGAACACTTTTCAGTTCTCAGGTCTGAACTCATCCCTGCTGTTTGCTCTCAGTTCAGACCCAACAGGTTGTTTTTTATCTGGAAAATGTGCCTGAATCTTTCCGGTATAAAATGACAGATTGCTCCGTATTTGTTACACAACCAGAAATTCAGAAACAAAAAAGCTCACATTTGATTTTAGAGGCAAAACCTCATTTTGCACATTTTGATGCTGTTTTGGCGTCTGAAGAACCGGGTTACGTTAATAGAACTGCTTTTGTTTGTGAATTTTTGCTAGTTCTAATTGTTTGGAGGAAAGAGCTGGTAGCTGTTTGCCCATGACAATAAATATTTTTGGTATTCATAAAGCAAGTTGTGTTTTCCCACAAAGATTCAGTCAATTTATTTGCTCTATAGGAAGCCCAGCAGGAGTTAATGAGTGTTTACTTCCAGTCTTCCCCAGACTCTCCATTATTATTACTTCCTCCTCTCCCTCCTCTCCCTCCTCTCCCTCCTCTTCCTCCTCTTCCTCCTCTCCCTCCTCTTCCTCCTCTC
>VMRN01000229.1:127808-148029 GCA_010277015.1 Poeciliopsis turrubarensis
TGTGTGTGTGTGTGTGTGCGTGTGCGCGTGCGTGTGCGTGTGTGTGTTTCTGCTTGGGACCATGCTTGCTGTCTTTGTGAGGTTCTGGCTCCTCCTCTGACTTTAAACTCAGCTTCCTGCCTTTAGCTTCACTTCACACATTGTAATGTTAACTGCAGGCTGAAGTCCAGCTCTTAAAAATAAAAGATTAAACTAAGTTTTCCTTCTTTCTCTCCACCTGATTTTGCTCTTAATGCCTGGAAGAATCAGCAGAGACCAACAAGCTGCAGCTTCATTCTGTGAATTTTCCCTTCAGATTTGCTGAAAAACTAAAATAATAACTTTCCAATGAATAATTCATCAAATTTGATTCTGTATATTTTTATATTATTGTATTGTGAAATGACCAAAGTGGTTTTCTAGGATATTTTTAAAAAATGACCTGGTAGGCAAATCTAAAGGCAGATCGAAATAAATGAAACATTTCTCTCATGTGGAGCTTTTGAGGAAAATGAGCGAAAAACAAGATGAAGGAAAATCTGATGCTGTGAAGAAAAATAAATCACATTTTATGAGCAAATCTACCAAGAATTGGCTAAAAACTAAGTATGCAGAAGTTTTACCATTTTTATTCCTGATACATGGAGCTGGATATGTCTTGGATGTGAAGTATTGATATGAGAAAACAATTAATGAACCTGATAAATAATGACCTGCACTTTGTAAACATTGCAAGTATAAGTTTGTTGGATACTTTAAACCTTTTCTATAGATGCTGTACTCTTTACAAATAATGCACATAAATACACAGCTCTAAAGTTTACTGCAGCTAAAAGTAGTTTGTTGGTTTTATGATGTGTTCCTCGTCTCTGCACTATTCTGTCCAACAGGGGGCCAAATATTGACCCTGGCGGAACACCAAGAGTATTTTGAGGAGAAGTTTCTTTATTAATTACTGGAAAAGGAACAAAATCACACATCTGAGAAACTTTGTAAAGAAATGAGTTTTTGATGTAGAAAACTTGAAAGTTTCTAAGTTACATGAATTCCCTCAATCACACAGAAGCAGTTGCATTTATCTGCTTTGTGTTCACATTGCAGACTCTGTTGGCACAACAGAATATGGATCATAAACAAAGTCACTGAATATAAACCTGTAATTAAGACTCCAAACAGGCTGAGATAATCGTTAAGCTCATCGCTTGATGATACCTTCGACATTACAAACTTTAATCCAACTGAATGTTTTTCTTCAGACAGTTTAGTCTCACTCTTTCAGCTGCAGCTCTGCTGAACAGCCTGGGTTGAAACAAATGGTTTCTCTGACTCAAACTGCTAATGAAGGAAGACATCGTAGATCTTCTTTCTCTCTAGAAAGAAGACCCGGCTCTTCTGGCAGCTCCTTCTTTTATCGCCTCGTCAGGATTTGTAGCTTTTTTCACAACTGATTTGATCTGTTTGCTTTTACAAACTTCGACTTCACAACTCAAACCAAACAAAGTTTGATTTATAAACCTTAAACTTCCCTTTTAAAGGCTTAGTCACAATAAAACTCTTAACTCTGAAGGTTTTAACTAGGCCATATTTCTTCCAGCATAGAAACTTGCAGCTTTCATGAGATCAAATCATCTGTTTGACCGCCTCTATAAAACCAAAAGGTTTGGCAGTTTGTAGATCTGGAGCAAATAGAAGTTCATCAACTTATTGCCAAAGTTTGAAGCACTGGATCCAGAAAAGCTTCTGTTGGGCGAATCAAAATGGGAAGGATTTAAAAAAAGATGTTTCCAAACCGTCTGAAGTCCAGAGAGAAAAACGTCTCCAGTGGAAAACATTTCAGACAACTGACGGCGTCTCTGGAAGTGAAAGTTTGATCAGATTTAGCCCAACAGGAGAGAGAATGAATGACTAATAATCCAACACCTCCACTTCGTACCGTACGCAGATCCACTGGGATTCATGTTACTGATTAGCACAATAAACTGAGTTTAACTGCAGGGTGACCAGATTACACTGAACAAATGACTTTAATCTGCTTATGAACGATACCTATGTTTATACATTTGATTATCTTGCAAAGTGTCTTGAGATGAGCTTGTTGAGAATCTGCTGTGCAGATAAACTACCGTAAATGAAACCAAACAGATTTCAGTCACTGAGTTAATCATTATCTCCTCTTCATACCAAAATCTCCCATCTGTCTGAAAACTAGAGCTCGTTTCAACCCGAGTCACCATAAGAGCAGCAGCAGGTCGACAACACGAAGCCTGAAAGGGAAAATATTCAGTTGAAAAGGTTCAGTCCAAGTCCAGATCTCAGCCGGTTGAAATGCTGAGGGATCTGAAGAGACGAGGCACTGATAACGTCAGTCAGAAAATCCTGCAGAAAAACTTAGTTTTCCAAACTATTTAGCCTTGAAACACACATAGTTCATCCTCAGAAGTGTAGTGAGAAAGTAATTACTTCTAATTCACCTTGAAAGCAATTATCTTTCTTCTTATTCTAACATTTATTTCCAGGACGGAAAAGAAAGACGTTGAGATGAGCGTCTTCAGGAAATCCAAGCTAACTGAAGACGCTTCGTCATCAGCAGAGGTGTGAGAGGAGAAAACGTTGGAAATACTCCAACAAACCAACGAGCCGCTTTCAAAAAGGCAATGAAAAGACGCCTGATTTCATTCAGGAAACAAAATCCAGGTTTTTCACACATCCTTCAAACTGAAGAGATCTGAGATGCCAGCAGCACCGCCGACAGATTTTACCATCAAATAAACTCCAGTCTGCAGGTTTATTCACAGGTCACAGAATGATAAGCTGTCAAATCTTATTTCATTTTTTTGAAGCTTAACCATTTCAAAGGAAAGGATTTGAAGTTTGGGGATTAGAATTGACATAAAACAGGCTGGTTGGCCAAAGGTTGTTAATCCCAGCAGATTTACAGGATTCAGGTTTGAGCTCCAGGTTTCTTGGGTGGATTAATGAGGGGCATTACTCCTTTACTCAAGTTCATGAAATAAAGTCTTGTGTTTGCCTTTACTAGGCCCTCGCTCTTCATTATGGTCAAATATATAACAACTGGTTGTCTAAGTCCCAGCATAACCTCTGTCCATTAAAATCACTGAAATCTTCAATCAATAGGATGAAATGGTGCATTTAATAATCATAACTCACCCCAGCCATTTTGAACTCTGACAGAAAGAGATGCCATCTGACTCCATCTTTGTTTCAGTTCCTTTATGTTACTTGATTTTGCAAAAACTCAGATTCATGAGTGAGTTCACTAATCCTCAGTTTGTGGACAACAGGAAGACTGTCAGCATCTTATTGTGCAGCTAAATTATCCTTTAGCGTTTTAGCACTTTGCTAAAATGTTTAGTTTCCCCTAAATGTATTTTTCTGGACACATTTTAAATATCTATAGGGATTATAGAAAATGTACATTATGATGTCAGAATTAAATTAAGCATTTAATCTTCCCAGGCAGAAATAATTTGGACTGAAGTTAGCACAGGCTAGCATTAGCCTGACTGTTTATGGTGTTTTTCCTCAACAGAACAAGATTTATTTTCTCTGGAAAAACTGGAGTCAGTTCAGATATCTGGAGTAAAAGCTGCTTGATGCTGTTTCTAAAAAATATGTGAATAGATTTTTCTGTGCTATTTCACTGTTTCACTGGATTATTAAGCAATAATCTCCTTCACTGGACTTTTGACTTCTGGATTTTATTCAGATATTGAAGCAAATTAAAAGCCAGTCCCTTAGCGGTGAATAAACAAGCCTTCTAAATAACTGTCTGCTTTTTATCACAGTAATGAATAATTTAAAAAATGAATAAACAAGATAATTAGAATTGATTTGTTTCTCTTAAAGAGCTGGGAGGTGACAGCAGCGTGTATAAGACCGAGGGGCCGCGCTGCGCAGCCATCTGTTAGGAATATTTAGTGCGGGCGGCAGAGTGCTGCTGGAATATATGTTTATATCCGTCTTCAGTTAGTCATGAAAAGCTCTCACACTGAGAGGACCAAACTGCTGAGTCGCCGCTCTGAAGCCTCCATGAAACCCGGGAACAATTTGCTGCTTTAAGTTCAGATTGTAGGTGTTGGCGCCGTGGGCCGCCGCTTCTCTGTGGGCTCCCACAATCCTTCACTGCGCCGCCGCAGACCTGCTGCTCAGCAACACACACAAACACACACATATTGGCCCCCTGCTGTGAAACGGGCAGCATGCTGCGCTCTCCTGAAGGGACCAGAGCGAAAGCTTAGACCGACACTCAGTCTCTTTCCTTCCTGCAGCATCACTTTGCCAAAGTAACAGAGTTGTAGAATATTAAAAATTCCTTTTGCTGTTGTTCAGAGTCCAGGGCGATTCTTTTTTTATTATTGTTTCATGTCATTTCTATGTTTAATAATAAAAATGCAGCATCATTTCAGCCAACAGACAGTTTGGAGAAAACTAAAGCATAAAGTTTGAACCTCAACAGAAACGTCTTCGTCCATCTGAGTGTTTTTATCATCCAGTTTAAGATAATCCAGGTTTTCACTGCGCAGCGTCTGTTTCTGCTCGTTCCACCTGCAGTGGAGTCAACAAACAAAACATCTAAAAACTAAAGTCTGAATGAATCTAGAGATATAATCCTGGTGACATATTCTGATCATGTGACTTGACGCCTCTCCTGGCTCATAAAGCAGTGAAACATTCACTGGAAGAGCCAGACGTGGTGGAAACACAAAGTTACAAGGACAGAAGTTATCAGGAACCAACTGGTACCTGTAAGTCCCCAGAAGTGCAGCTTGCAGAACCACTGGTACCGAAACCAGCAGTCCTGCCTCCCCAGACAAAAACAACATGCTTTTAAATTATTTTAATGTTTGGCCTGGTTATTTCAAACAGATTTTCACTTTGTGGCTGTTTGTAAGTGTGATGTGGATTTTAGCTCAGGCTGCAGTCACAACATATCAGATTCAACAACTCGCCTTGAAATATTTATCTGGCAGCACTAAGAACCTGAAGGACAAACTGTGAGGTTAAATGAGTCCAACCAGAGCTCAGCGGGTCGGCAGGGAGGTTCTGGTACAAACTGATCCGAGTCCAGCTGAGGGGAAGGAAACCTCAGAGGGAACCAGAAGGTCCTCGGATGGAGAACGGCTCCATGCCGAGTTTTTCTGCTTCATTCATCTTCATCTGGTTCTGAGATTCACTCCAGACATTCAAATATTCTGCAGAATCTTCTGCTGGGCTTAAAACCATCCGAGACCGGTTCCGACCCGACTGTAGTTACATTTCACACAAAGCAGAAATGAATGAAACAGATGCGTTCATTTTGTTTAGGATGCTGCGTGCTTTTATTTTGAAGGTCAGATATTTTGAAACTTTTTTCTGTCCCAAATCTTCCTATTGATATTAATATTGAGTTAACTTTCATTATTTTTGTTATTTCAGAAACAATAAACTGTATTACTTGTATTCAGGATGAGAGCTGCTCCTCTCTGACATGTGGGTGTAAAATGATTTCTCATGCATTTATCATTTTTTATTATTTTAATTTATTACTTTGATGAAAAATAACACGACTGTTGGGCATTTTCTCTCCTTCATGAAGCTGTAAAGTGAAGAAATATCAGCTGTCGGTTCTGTGAACGTTTCCATTTCTGGGTTCAGTTCCTCAGATTGAAACTGAAATAAATCCATTTTATTATCAGAACATAAAAGTCCAAACTTCCTGGTTTAGTGAAGTAAACTGATGGTCCTGAGATTATTAATCTGCTGACTCATCCAGTCCTGTTCAGAGGACGGTGCATCATCAGGTCTAAAGCAGAAAAAGTTTCCAGGTTGTTTAAAAACGATCAGCAGATAAAACTGATCGATCAGAAACTTTACAACTGTGACTGTCTGCCCATTGTTCCCATTGTTCCCATTGCTCCCATTGTTCCCATTGTTCCCATTG
Source organism: Poeciliopsis turrubarensis (assembly GCA_010277015.1). Classification (NCBI taxonomy): domain Eukaryota; kingdom Metazoa; phylum Chordata; class Actinopteri; order Cyprinodontiformes; family Poeciliidae; genus Poeciliopsis; species Poeciliopsis turrubarensis. Next base: position 133,729 of record VMRN01000229.1, read on the forward strand.
TTCCCATTGATTTAAAACTCAATGATTTTTCTCAAACTTGTATCGCTGATCCTCTGATCATGTTTGAGAGTTTCAGTTTTACCTCCTGCAGATTTCAGTGACTGTGAAATCTGTTTCCTCATCTTTGAAATAAACTTTTATGTGATGGATTTCTGTGTGAGAGAAATGAAAACGCTGTGGAAGGAAAACTGACGGTAAGCCCGCCCAGATGGAAACCTGATTCGATCCATGGAAGGAAAGAGAAGCAAAGATTGCTGCAATTTCCATGTCGGCTTCAGAGAGACGAGTCCAAACAAGCCGAGACGTTTCCATGGCGACGGACAGACAGCATCGCTGCTGCAGGTGAGCATCAGGACTGAAGCAAACCTCCGAGCTGGTTGGAGTAGAAAAACATACAAATTGCAGGTTAAACTGGGTTATTGGACAAATATATCATTCCTGCTTCAAAATCTGCTTTCAGTTTGTTTCTTTCAGGAGAATTTTACAACCTGAAAAATAGTTTCAGGTTGGATGGAAGTTATATCTGCATCTGCAGCACATATAATTTATAATAATAAAACCAGCAGAGATGGTTTTATTATTTTAGCTCAGATCATCCCTGCTGGGGGGATTTTAACGGCTATTGTGACGTTTTAACGTTGTTTAAATAGATCTACAGGTGCAGTTAGGTACAATTCATTATTGTTGTGAAAAAAACAGCCATAAATCATTAAAGGTGTTAAGAATTACAGCTAGAAATGGAAGAAATTGATGCAGACGCAAGAAATATGAATGAAATAATGTCAGCCTGTCTGAACAATAAATTATTCGTCAGCTGAAGAATAAATTATTTTAGATTTTAGATTTCATTGTGTTCAGGAACAGAAAACCTTCAGCTCATTCTGACTCAGTTTGAGTTTTGATGCGTTTTTGCTGACAGGTTGAAAAATGTTTTTTCACAACATTCCTGACTCAATGATCAGTTTGTCTGAACACGAACAAGAAAACCTCCTTCAAATAAATGACAGGCACAAAACAGGAAATTAGAAAATATTTGTGTTGCTTCAGAGAGAGAACTGAATGTGTAATCTATATTCATGACACAAACTCAAATGGTTCTCATTTCTTGATGACTAAGGCCCCAAATTCAGTCTCTAATAGTGTGAAAATGGTAAATGCTCTGTTCACAGAAAGTTAAGTGGAAGGAAAAAAGTGATCTAGGAAAAGGAACAGGAACTCTTTCAGTTTGTTTATTTCCTGTGTTAGAGTTCCAGTTTCACTGAACTGGTTTCCAGTCTGGATAATGTATGAATTAATGTTCTGGTTCCAGTTTCATCATCTTACAGCTTCTGGGATTAAAGTGATTCATAAAAGAAAAGTTTAGATTCAGAATCAAGATGCAAACATGCAACCTAATAACCGTCACAGCACGGCGTTGTAAGCGCTGTCATTATTTTGCTCTGATATGGATTCAGATTATGCCTCATGCATGGCTGCAGGCTGCCAGAACCCGGTCAGAACTGAAACCGCTCTGAGGACCAGCAGGCAGAAACGTTTCAGCTGACTCAGTCGAACAGGAAGCAGAGCAGCTCAAACTTCACAGACGCAGAGAAAGTGATTCAGAGTTAAAGTGGATTCATTAAATCCGTTCGGTTTCCTCTCTGCTCTTCCTCAGGCTCCTCCTCCTCCTCAGTCCTGCAGCTGAGCTGATCCTTGTCACAGCTGGAGAAACGGGATTCACTGGAGAGAAACAAATCAGAGTCACGTTTTCATCTTTCATGAGAAAAACACTGAACTTCTTCTGAGTTCCTTCAAACCAGCAGAATTTACTGGCCTTGGATTTAAAGCCGCGGGACACGGCAGCTCCTCCGGCTCTGTCTTTGTTTTCTCTGTGTTGGAAATGTACCAGTCTACTGCGCTGTTATAAACCACATTGATTTTTTTACTCCACAAAGGGAGAAATGAAAATAACAGAAACTCTTTTCATATGAAGTTATGATGACCACAATCAGTCACAGTGGTGCATTTCTAAAGAAAGTCTTTATTCTGCTGTTATTGCCCAGAGTTCAGCAATATTCACAGAACAGAATCAGATTTATTGACTAACATTGTGCAGCTTTCAGCTTCACAGACTCACAGCATAAAGTAATGACTGCAATAAAAGATAAAGAAACGTTATGTTCAAAAATATACATTAGAGACGATACAACCGTTTTTAATAAAGGAAAGGTTATATTATGACTCAGCTGATTCCTCTGGCTGAAGGTTTTCCATCAGAATCTGTGGTTGACAGTTTTAGTGAAACGCTCAAAACAGTTTGTGTCCAGGATGTGTGGGGTCTGCAGAGATGCTGATGTGATCCACAGGAAACAGTTGCTGAGAGGAGCAGAGTTTCTCCAGACGTCCATCATCACCTCCAGAGTCAGAACAGCTTCAAATCATTCAGAATAAATCCGATTGGTTGCCTGTCAGCTGGAGCTAATCCAAGTTTCTGGATTTTAATCTGTGCTGACTCCGGTCAGGTGAGGTCATCACCCAGCCATCGCTGACATGTTTGTGAAGGTGTGTGTTGATTTTTATCAGTGATATAAAAGAAAAGAAGGAAGGATCAGGCTGTTTGGGATAAATCTGGTCTTAATCCAATCAGAGGATGACGGATTTTTTAATCAAAGCGTCCCTGTTAAAGCCCTCGTTAGTTCCTGATGTTTGGCTGGTAAACAGCGCAGATCTTTCCTGATGTCTTTCCGGAACAAACCTTCGTTCTTTAGCCTCCCCTTCCTGTCGGCTGTCAGGTTTTTATGACCTTTTTCCTGAGCAGAACCACAGAGGGGTTAAACCTGCCAATCCTGCTGTGCTTTAATTAACGTCATTTGACCCTGTCATCAGTTTGGACCCAGTTTTAAAGTTGAGGTTTTCCAGAGGAGGAAGTTTTCATCAGCAGCTGAGAGACAGATGAGGCCATAAAATAAAAACCAACGGCTTCTCCAGATTCCCAGTGACCTTTTCTGTTCACAGCTCTGGTAATTGGACAGAACCGCTTGGTCTGCTGCCAGACCCAGAAAGACAGGGACTGTTCCTTCAAGCCACTTTGTGTTTGTGGGATGAATTTTGCTCATTTCTGCTTTTTCTGTTTGGAGTCGCCTGTTACCTGCCAGCCTCCGGCTCGTATTTTTGGTTCCTTTGTCTGATTGGTGCAGCGCTGCTTCATGCTGCTGAGTTTCTCTAAGGTCAATCTGTGTTTTCTGATGCACCACAGAAACTTCATGATCAGACAAAAATCATTTGAGGTTATTTCTTCAGGTGGGATCTAAAGCATCTTGCCTCATCACATTATGTCAAGTACAACAGCCGAGATCATCAGTTTCTTCCACCAAGCTGCTGCCAAAGGTCATCAGGGTCAAGAAGGAAGATCTGCACAAAGCTGATGAGCTGAAAGGTGCAGAATTAATAAATGAAGATGATCGCTCTGCTGTTGCCAGTTGGTCCTCAATCTAAACCCTTGGTTCTGGTTCTGGTTCTGGTTCTGGTTCTCTTTGAGTTCCCTACATTTCTGGAGAACATCATTGACTTGTACAGCAGAGTGATTCTGAGGCCTGATCAGGAACACGGGCTGGTAAAAAGTGTTTTTGGTTTCAGTTACACTTTGAGTATCTTTTGGTCTTCAGATGCAACCAAAGACATCCTGTCAGGGTTTCTGAAATTCTTACAGCAGCAGTTTTAATTAGAAAAGGCGGAGCTGCAGTTTCTGCCAGATGTTCACATCTGTTCACTGTGGCATTTTTATTGAATGTTGGAATTAAAAGTGACATTTACATGTCATTTAATAAATGATAGTGATAATTCTTCTGCGTAATGAAGCAAAGCATCAGTCGACTGACGTCTCGATCTCTGAAGGAGAGCTGGGCTGTAATGACGGCTCAGTCAGACGAGCTGAACTGGAAAACAGCTGCAGGCGTCATTTCAGCTATTAAAGCTAACCTCTTCAGCTCCAATTTCAACTTAAGCAATCTAAGCTACATTTGACTCACAGTTACAAACATACTCATTATTTTTTTACCCTGAGAAATGCTGCTGTCCAAATGCTGCATCATGACAGGAATATTAATTACCAATTTTTCCTCGCTGTTGCTTTTCATTTTGCAGGAATCACTCTGCTCTGGAAGCACAGTATCAACGGGAAACACATTGTTATGGATAATATGGATGTTTTAAAGTTTTAGTGACACTCAGTCACTGGATGTTCAGAGTTACTGGCCTTCATGGCTGTGCAAATGTGGAAACTTTCATCTACACTTTTCAGTTCAGTTCATGTACTTATGTGTCATAAATTTACACATTGAGGCAGTTTGCAGACGTGAGTCAGGCAGACATCATTGTCCCTGCTTACATTTTACAGATCTGATCTGTCAGATCTGCTTTTCCTGAGTCGATTTATGATGATGAGAACATGTGAATTATCACATCAATCACAAAATATCTCACCTGAACTACGACCTGAGCAGCCATCGCTGCAGAAACATAAAACATTTAACAGGATATTCAATCTTTAATGTGTTTCATGTTATTGTAACCTGCCTGGAGAGCAGGGGTCTTCAACCTGCGGCTCCGGAGCCATAAGTGGCTCTTTGGACCTTCCACTGTGGCTCTTAATAACCTTAAAAACAGCTGTTGTTTAGACATAATAACATCTTAGGGTTTAACAGTTTATTATTACAATATTTGCAGTAAACACTTTTACATCTGCATAATCAAATCTAATTAAATCATTTTTATTTTTTACATAATCTAAATGAGTTTTATTCTGAAAAATGTCTCCCCAAACTCGTGACCTTTGACATCTGAAGAGGTCGTTGTTGCACCAGAAGGCGTCTGATTGCCGTGGCGCCAGGTCTACGTCTCACTCCTTGTTTTTCTGCATATTGTAGGAAATTACTAAACTCTTGTCAAATTAAATTTGAGTCATAAACAGATTCTGTCTGATATAATCCGCCTGGCTCCAGTTTGGTTCAAACTGCCCTCTGTGAGCCGCAGAGCCGCCACAGACACATTCATGTGTCCAAATCTGCATGATTATTCATCTGCGTGTTCAGAACAGCTTGTTTCTTCTTCTGAGATTTGCTGGAATCCCAGATGGTCGATCCGCCGCCTGTCTGGTCCAGAGCTGCTGTTGTTCTGCAGCTCAGTTCAGCAGCTGATGGCTTCAGTTGATTTTTTTCTGACCGTTAAGAGATCAGTTGGTCTCTGCTGAGTTCACACTGAGGTTGTTTCACAGATAACGCGCCTGCAGGTTTTCACCAAAACATTTTGGGTTTTTACAGGGAAGTGAGGAGGAAGTGAAGTCACCCAGAGGGAAAAACCTGTTCAAGGTGGAAACACATGGTGGTGCTTAAACAGGAATCCATGTAAATGTTTGAGCAGACAACAAATCCACAGCTGTTACAGAGTTTCTGCTGCTGCACATTAGCTGAACGGAGCAGACACTAATTGGTCCGTGCTGTCGTGTTAATTGGCACCTGGAAAATTGGATTTAATTACTCTGCATCTGTGAAATTACTGTTTTACATTTATCCCATCACAAGAGGTCGTCTGAGGAATCAGCTCGTTGTTTGTGGTTTGCTGTGGTAATTATGTTCAGAAGTCAAGTATCTATCGCTCCTTGTTCTCTGTCCTTTGGTCTGAATGCAGCAGAAAAGATTCACATCTTTTCCAGTTTTCATCTGTTGGTCGTCAATGAAAACAGTGAACAATAAATCGTCAGTGTTGATCTCAAGGTGGTTTATTAGTAAAACTGGTCCTTTTTTTCTCCACAAAAGACATTAATTGTTCCCTTTTGTTCAGTTGCATTTGTGGAAATGAGTCAGATTTATTGTTTGGTTGTTTTTCTCCAGGGTTTGTCTGCAGCACAACAGAGTGAAGTAATGACATCAGATGGACGCCATCTTGATTTCTTCTCTCTGTTCTGGTTCCAGGTGTCAATCTTCAACATATTTAGATTTTATAATCTAAATATAGCAACCAGTGACTCAGCACTTTTCCAGCCTAGTTGTCACTAAAAGGATTCTTCTGTTTCTTCTCTATTAAGTTTTAATATTTTGTTTGCTTAGTTTGTTCTGGCAGATTGAACAAACCCTCTCAGCTTTCTTTGTGCTGGACCAGATTCTATTTTTGTCTGACCATTAACACATGAATTATTTAAAATAATAGGAAAACAGGAAATAGATGCTTCTTTGGAGAAAGTGGCAAAAGCAAACAGAGAGAGAGAGAGAGAGAGAGAGAGAGAGAGAGAGAGATAATATCAGATGATCTGTTTTCTGAGGGTTTAGTGAATCTAATCTATATCTTAGTGGCTTTTATTGGGTAAATCTGTCTCCCAAACTCAAATTTAATCCTTGTTTGGCTGCAAACTGCTGAAATATACCTTCCATGTAAACAATGTTTAAAAGGTTGTTGTGATAAGATGTCAGTGTGTTTCCTTGGTGATTTGCAGAGCCTGGATGTGAGCCATGGTTGGTATTTCAGACTCATGTTTGCATGTTTGTCCTCAGCATGGGAAGGTTCTGCAGGTGGTTCTGATCCAGACAGACAGTGCAGGAAGCTGAGCGTCTCCAGGAGAACCAGGAGAGATTTACTGCTACTTCAGAGGCTAACGCGCTAACAGAATCAGGCTAACGGGTCAGACTGATGTAGCCGATCAGTCGGCTGATTTCGCCGCCGCTAATCCGGGTTTAACTCGTCAGGCTGAAATCAGATTTCATCAGTGACTCTTGAATTGTTGCAGACTTGCAGCCAGAGAGCAGGATGAGTGTTGGAGCTGATAAAGCAGGAATGAGGAGGAGAAGCAGTCAGAACCCGGATCAAAGTTCTGATTAAACTGATCCCTGACACATGCTTTTCACTCCTCTGCTTTATTTTTGGCTGCTTGGCAAAGGTTGCTGCTCAGAGATGATGAAGTTAGAAGGAATAAATAAATATGTGAAGCTTTAATGGAAACACTGCGGGACTGAAAGTCAAAGTAATCGATAAGTGTCTGAGGTTCAGTGACTGATGGTAAGAGGAAAAATGCTGAACATTGTTGAGTTTCAATGACTTTTCTGCTTTTGGCTGATTCAAACTCACGTCTCATTAAGAGACTCCTCAGTAAAAGTTTGTTTCATGATCCGTTCTACAGAGCTGGCCTTCAGCCTGCATCCTCTGGAGCTTTTTACTTTGCTTTTGGTAGAGTTAGCTGGACTCTGGATGGAGGTTCTGGTTCCAGTCGGGTTCACACTTCCTCCTGTAGCTCTGACCCAGAGGTTGGGTCGGTACAACGTTTGACGTTTTGGTCCGAAAGAAAAAGCAAATGGAGAGAAAATGAATCAGAATCTGATCTTCTGCTACTTTACTGGAGTTTCGCTCTGAATCACCTTCAACATCTGTTCAAGCTGAAAACAACTTCTGATTGGCTGAAGACGAGTTTGAAGGGGCCTAGTCAAAGTCAGTGCAGTGGCATGACAAGCAAAAAAAGATGAAATCAGGGGAAGTGTGAATCCGTCAGATTCACATATAATTTCTGTTTTTAGCGATCAAAAAGTTTTTATGTGAGCTAAATAAAGGAAGGAAAGTCCCTGGTGTCTCATTCGTCCAGCTCTCATCTGCAGCCATGTTTCTGTTGAGGAGGGCAAAAGTTGTTGATTAAAAGCTTGAGTTTGTTCTGGTGAATTGGAGGATGATCCTGTGATATTCATTATCTCAGAGTGACAGTGAACCCAGCTGGAACCGTGTAATTACGAAGCTCCGCCGTGTAATTGTCTGCAGAGCCATTCGTCTCTGCTCGCCGCTGCCGGAGCGTCAGAGCAGAAAGGCTCAGAGAGCAGCCTGCCAGCCGCAGATAGAAAAGAGCCAGTCGTTCCTCCATCACATCCAGCTGGACCTGATGGCGACCCGGCGACTCCGGCCCGGTTTCTGCTCCAGGGATCTGCAGCGTCCCAGCAGCACTGCAACGCATCATCACCACTGGAGCAAAGCAGGGACTGGTAAAGGTCCAGGTTTCATCACTTGCTTTATGAAATCACTAGTCAACAGAAAACATCACAGTGCTGAAGATCCAAACTCCTCGTCGTCCCTCCAGGCTGCTGCACGGCAGGACGCGCTGATTCATTCAACATTTCTTCTCCTAAGCAGGAAAACCTTTCAGGTCAGATCATGTTTTACCTTGCTGAGTTTCTGAGGAGCTTTAAGGAAGTTTTCACACCTGATAGTCCAGTAGACTTGGTTCAATTCGAGATCAAAACTTCCTCTCTCCTCTGAATCAAACCAGCCTGTTCCCCTCCTGGCCTGAGGGGGCACTGCACCAAGAACCACTGAAGGAAATGACACAAAAACCTCTGAAGACACTGAGGCAACTTCCTTCTTCACCAGATGAAACAAGATGAAGGCGTCAGATTTCAGTCATTTCTCCTGGTAGCGCTTGGTAGCGCTAGGCTAACATGTTTGTATTACCCACAATCCCCTGCACTATAGTCCACTTCCTGCTATTGGAGCGTCTCCAATCCGCTTGGCGTTCATATGCATTCAAACAGAACCAGAGTTCACTTCAACCAAACTCAGACTGAGGTCTGGTGGACCAGAGGTCAGAGGTCAGAGGTCGATTAGCGTTCACTTCTCACCAACCGGACCAGCAGATCACTTCATTTAAAATGATATAAATTTAAGCTTTATAACTAACCCATCAGTGGAACTAGAACAAGCAGGAAGTCGATTCTTTATGTGGAGTTTTGACCAATAAAACCTTTTCAGGCGGAAGGAGAATCTGCAGGAACGTTCCGGAGTTCACGGAAAGTTTTTCTTTGACCTCTGAACCTGTGAGTGTCCTTACAGATGATCTGTTCATCACAAGTGTTGAAAGGTCAAACTTTGAGAGAGAAGCCCACTGGGAACCTCCAGAGTGGAAAAGATTGTGATTCATTCTGAGTCCCGGCGGAGCGACTGATGGAGGAAGAGGAGGAAGAGGAGGACGTGAGGAAGAGGAGGACATGAGGAAGAGGAGGATCCATGTTGACTCCGGTTTATTGAGTCAGGCGGAAGAGCCTGGTGTGGCTGGGTGAGCCAGGCGTTTGTGCAGCTGAAGGATGAGCAGAACTGCAGCTCATATCGATTTATTCAGGATTTATTTCTGAATCATAAGCTGCTCCAGCAGGAAGGAGAAAATATGGAGACAATTTGGGCTGCAGGTTCTGGTTTGAGCTCAGCATGAGGATGATAGATGTTTACTTTCTCTTCTGTTGTTTGTTGCAGCAGAGAGAAATCCCACTACGGGAGGCGAAAAGGGTCAAATTAAACGACCATGCAATGACTCAGTGAAACTGTGCCTTTGTTAAATGACTTACATTAAATCATAACATCGTTGAGCTGATCGTAGCTTGAGCACAACATAAAATCCAGATGTTTTTTTTCACCTTCTCTCTCTCCTGATATTAACTCCTTATTTTTTATGAACATATGAAATAATCCTACGTCTGTTCTTCTCTTTCTTCTTGTTTATTTTCTCTGTTTTCTCAAACCTCCAGTCAGACGGCTGCTGGTAGTGAGCCAGGTTCTGGTTCTGGTTCTGCTGGAGGTTTCTTCCTGTTAAAAAGGGTTAGTGGACAGTGGAGATTTTCCTCTCCACTGTCGCCACATGCATGCTCAGTAGGAGGGATTGCTGTAAAGTCAATGACAGAATCTAAGTGACTGTTTTCAGTCGATCCGTCCAGGAGGAATAAATGCTGCAACCTGCTAGATGGAAACTTTTCAAATGATTTGAATAATAAACTGAGTTTAATGTTTAATATGTAGGATTATTTCAATGCTTGTACGACTGAACTGAAATGATTTTTTTCATAAAGTGCCTCAAGACGAGATCTGTTGTGAAACAGCACCGATGGAATAAACTGAATTAAAACTGAAGTTTTTGAAGTGGCAAAACATTCAGAAATATGTTTGAGCAGATTGTGTCTTTCTGCGTTTAAATAAATGCAATTTCTTATTTAATGAGAAAATCACATGTGAATATGTTCACACAATAAGTCATTAAAAATCAATCGATGGAAACACTTCATGACATATATTCATAACTGAGCTATCAGCCAATCAGAGACGTCTGATTCAGGAGTGGGAGCATCAAGCCCCGCCTACTTGGGAGCGGCTACGTTTACGGCGTTCTGGGAAAACTAGCTGGTGATTTTACAGAAGAGTTACAGATACAAAACATTGGAGTGACATAAAACCGAGAGCTGTGAAAGAAAAAACCAAAAGCAAACCCTCATCCTGCTTCCACTTCCTGTTGTCTTCTTGGTCGTTTCCTCCAGTAGTAAAGGTAAAGGTAATTTTATTTATATAGCACCTTTTCAGCAGCAAGGCAATACAAAGTGCTTTACAGGAATTAAAAAGAAATACAAACAAAATAACAAGCCAAAGGAAAGAGGAAAAGAATCGAATGTTGATCTGAATGTTTAAACTTGTTTATGTTCAGGGTTCAGGCTGGATAAATGTAAGTAAGATGTGAAAATAAGGCATCATAATAAGGCTGAAAACTCCATCTCATCCAATTGAAAAAGCTTTTTATTGAAAAACTAGTTTTCCAAAATAGGCGATTTAAGAATTCAAATATATTTTGGGCTTTCGGTTTGCTCAGTTCGATGGTTCATGGAAACAGCTACTGAAGCTCTACAGCCACTTCAAGCAGCCAAAGAAATCAGCAGCAGCTGCTCTTGCGAATGACCTTTGACCTGCAGCCTCTCCAGCAGCTGAAGAGACGGCGAGCTGGAGCAGGAAGTCCCATTAGGCAGAACCTCAGTGACTGGATCAGAACCAGCGAATTCATTCAGCACTTTGAAACGTTTCATTAAGGAAATCTGAGCTCAATGAAGCCGAGAGAAACACAGCAACGCCTCGCTCGCCCTGATTAACCCGCCGAGAGAGAGAGAGCGACCTTTGCTCTGTTCAGGACTCACCAGGTTCTGAAGGTCGGATCCGATCGCTGTAAATACCTCAGCATAAAACAAAACTAACAGTTCAGCAAGTTATAGGATCTGAACATCATGTGGATGAAAAAGATCCGGTTGTTTTGGCAGATTATTTCATATCATGGAAAAAATGTCTTCTTGTAAGTGAAACAATATTCCAGCTCAACGAGAACTCATTTGTTCTCAATATAAAGGAATTATCAACTCCAAACATTTTCATATCTCTCTCCTTCATAATGATCTCGTTCTTTAAACTCAAAATGTAAAACACAGCAGTGACGTCTGTCTGCCGGCTGAGCTTGCCCCCTGCTGTGTGCTAATGCAACTTTGCATCATAAATCAGTTTTTTAAGAGCGGCTCCTGAAATAGTTTCCTAATCTCAAAGGAAACCTAAGCTGCTTCAGATGGCTGGCTTCCAACGAGCAACCAGGCAAAATGATTAATTACTGCTTACTTGATTCATTAAAAGATAGAAAGTGTAAACAGAGCAGAATAAAAGCTGAATCGATCAGTTTGGAACCTGTTTCATTTGTAAATGTGTGCAGAATGGCGCTGGAATATCTAATGCTCTTATTTGTGATGCGCATCAGATGAGGCTCATGGAGTGTGAGCGGCGTTGTTTATGGATGTGTGGATAAGCTCTGGAGAACAGTTAAAGTATTCACCACCTCAACCTGCTGACAAATGGGAGCCGGATCAGACTCACACCTTCAGGGTGGAGCTGAGGAGCAACACGCTTCACATTCTCAATCAGGAGCATATTGTCTTCCTCTGATGATGGATGCGCCAGCGCTGCATGTGACTGACAGCAGCTCATCAGCAGGAGACGTTTCAGGATGAAATGTGATGATCAGGTCAGATTCTGAGAGTGATGTGGATCAGCTGGTGGGAGAAAACCATTTAAGAATCAGCACAGATGAATAAAAATCACTCCAACCAAGTGGAAGAGATTTCCTAACATCTTTATGTTTTGAATTTTCCTTCTAAATAATCTTATTTGTTTGGTGTTTTTCTCCCAAATGTTAGTGTTTAATATCATAACTGAAGCGTGGAGAGTTGGAGATCGAGCTCCTGGTCGTTGGTTTTCTTAGTCATTTCTTTTAGCTTTTTTAGTATAACTCATATGGGTGGTGCACATTTATACAGTCGAATTACCAACAATAGTTTGTTATTTAGCCTGTCAAAAGGGAAAATGGATATTCATTTTCAACAGGCTAAGTATTTAATTTGCACATTAAACATTTAGCTCCAAAGTTAGCAAGCTAAATATTTGGTTCAGAGCTAAATATTTAGCTACCAACTAAATATTTAGCTCCAAACTAATTAGTTAGCCAGCTAGATAAGTTAAGACATATTTAATTTCTCACCACATATTTAGCTTGGCAGTTAAATATTTAGTGTGAAACATTGACATTTATGCATAAATGAAAAAAATCATTTTTGCAAAATGAAAGACCATTTTTCTCCTACATCAGACTAAAAAACCAGAATTATTTCTGTCTTTTATTCCTTCTCTAGTTTTAGTTGAAGGTTAAACGAATCAGGAAGAAAATATCAAAAACAATGTTGGGTGTAAAGTTAAACAAATAAATGGAATATGAATCTGTTGTTCCTTCTCATTTCTCTTCCCCTCTGCAGTAAAAAACTGTTTCTATTTATTTTTCTTCTTACAGTAACAACAGACTATCAGATTTAGTTCAGCCTATTTTCCCCTGATAAAAGTAATCTCTGTGAGGAATAAAGTTTCTTCAGTTCCTGAGATGATCAATCACCAGAAGAAACAAAAAGTGTTCACTTTGTGCTATTTGTGGATTGCAGGAGCAAAAGTTTTGCACCGTGACTGAGCAGAATAATGAAACAGGAACTTTCCTTACCGTCTGCAGACTGTAACACACTAAATAAGGAGTTTATTACTGAACTAATGTGCTGTCTTTAGGTGCTACAGCTTGTCGTTACATTTATTCAGGGAAGGCCTGTCAGACTTTAAGATGGGATCTCATTTGGTGAATTTTTGATTCATAAATGAAATGGGAAAGCATCACTGTGAGATGAAGACTGGAGGTCTGAGTGCAAAGCCCTGAGGAACTCCTGCATTAATTACAACTGTAAGGAGCTTGTTTGCTTTAAAGGAGCTCAAAGTTTAATAACATGATGAAAATTTAAATAACATTTATTCCAATACTTTGAAACTGTTTGGTTTTTGTGGAATATAAAGTTTAATGGGTGTAAAATGAAATTCAAACTGAAAGGAAACTTCAAAGTGAAACATCCATATAAAATACTGCAGCATGCATATTTTGTGTTTTGTATCTAATTAAGATTGTGCTCATTTTTCAGGACTCTATGCCTCACAGCTGTTCCTCCATCTTTTATGTTTCCTAACTGAGAGTTATTACTGTGAACTCACAGAGCATCAAAGAGGAGAAAACCTTTTTCGAAGGTGCATGAAGTGCAATTTAACTTTGATTTAGCTGCAGCAGCTCATACATTCACAGCCATTTGTGCAACAGCGATGCCTGGGATTTACCGTCTGAACTGGAAATAGACTGAACAGTAAACTGGAGATATGGGAGTGCTGCATATCTTTTCATTAGATCCGGCAGCCGGGCCAGGAAATGTTCATGAGGCCGCTGGAAACGGCTCCGACTCAACCCACTGCCAAAGTGTTTAAAATTCTCGTTTTTAAATGCTAAAGCAACGTCTGGATGAGATTTTTAAAAAAAATAAAATGGTGTTTGCTGGTAGTTTGGCTCCATTTCACCTCCTCGTCCTGCTGGGAGGAACTTCAGCCACAGTCTCCTGATTTATTCTCTGTTTTTAGTCTTAATATTCTGAGTTTGGTAGATTTCCTGCTGTTGTTGAGCATCTATACTGTTTAGATTTGAAACAAAGGTTTTAAATACCCATCCATCCATTCATCCATTTTCCGTCACCCTTCTCCCTTGACGGGGTCGGGAGTTGCTGGTGCCTATCTCCAGCTGCGTTCCGGGCGAGAGGCGGGGTTCACCCTGGACAGGTCGCCAGTCTGTCGCAGGGCAACACAGAGACAAACAGGACAAACAACCACACACACTCACACCTAGGGAGAATTTGGGAAGGCCAATTAACCTAACAGTCATGTTTTTGGACTGTGGGAGGAAGCCGGAGAACCCGGAGAGAACCCACGCATGCACAGGGAGAACATGCAAACTCCGTGCAGAAAGACCCCGGGCCGGGAATCGAACCCAGGACCTTCTTGCTGCAAGGCAACAGCGCTACCCACTGCGCCACTGTGCAGTAAACACTGTGCACTGTGTTTGTAAATAGTTTCTCTATTATGGTGATTTTTATGACTGTGCTT